>AWOL01S0032439.1:40420-117103 GCA_000715115.1 Nicotiana otophora
AGTGGGCGTCGAAACAAGTTACACAATTAAAAGATGAATTTTTATCTGTATGAAAAATTGACTGAAAAGTTACTGCAGGGGTTCTTTTGTTGTTGTAGGGCCTCACACTATAACATTAATGAAGGGTATAGTGTGAATATGATGCTCAGTTTTACAAGGCAGTAATGTTTGCAAAATGTTGCAATTTAAGATATGATTGATACAAAATTGAAGTGTAGTTGCAAAAGTAGCTTAGTTTTGTTTTTTGTCTCCTTTGTATCCCGTACTCTGTCAAATATTACACGAGGTAGTTCTAGAATTGAAGGTCAAGTTCTGCTATTAAAAGCTATGTTTTGATAATTATATTTGGTTCAGATTGATTTGTAAGTCATAATTGAGATCATTGACCACTGGTTAGAGTTTCTGAACTGCTGTTTAAGGTTTATCTCTGATGTTCTGGTGTCTTACTTCGTGATATAACTGGCCTGTAAATTGTTCAGATGCTTGTTAGATATAAAGCATTTCCGCCCTAAAGTACTTTCCAACTTGTCGGTTGCTAATCATGTTACTGTAAAGCTTTTGTAAAAGTACTATGAGGAGTTTCAGTGCTCATTGCTCTTATACCACTGATAATTTGAACTGTTACTAGATGGAAAGAGCAAGGATTTACTAACAATGAAACAAGATGAAGAGGAGTGGCTAGAATACCAGAAAGTCCTTGAAGATGCCACTAAAAGAAGTGGACTGAAGAAGAACATGTTTTATGATCTCCGAGGAAATCATGATGCTTTCGGTGTACCCGCCTTTGGGGGAAAATTTGATTTTTACTCAAAATATAGCATTAACGGGCAGCTAAAAAGAAGCGGACTGGTCAATAGTGTCACTATTCAGGTATCTGTTAGCTTATTTTGTTGGATACACACTCTTTTTCTTAACCTTTCAAGCTGACAATAACCTTTCAAGTGAAACTAATTGGAAAGGAAAACCAAAGGAGTAGAAAAGAGGCTTGGGAATTTTCCAGAACAGGGAACAAGGTAGAGGGAAATTTTTTAACATTGGCAACGAGGAAGAGTGTAGAATCCATGTAGGGGATAGGCATATCTCTGTATTCAATATTTTATGAATTCTATTTTGGTACTTGTCACAAGATTATATAAAGGAAAATCTTAACAATCAAAGAAATTCATGAATGCTATTATAAAGTTTGACCTAATTTTCTTTTATAATCTTTTGATTCCGTGTGTTAGAACTTTCTCCTTGTTAATGTAATCTTTCCAAACAAAACCACTATCGGTGTAATTATTATTATGTTATTAAGACACCCGTAGCCTTCAGAATGAAGGTGAATTATCACTGAACTTTCATATAGATCAGTCAGCTAAGCATCGATCGCAAACTTTACAAACTATATGATGCCGTAATTTGAGCTCTTTCACTTAATATCTCATACTGTTTGCTTCAACCTCTTACGATGACTATTTACTCTTATGATCCAGACTGGTGAACGCAGTATTCTGTTCGTTGGATTTGACAGCGCTATGTCTTTAGGTCTTCGGGGACCAACCAATCTATTTGGTCATCCCACTGATCAACTATTAGATGATTTAAGCTCTGAGCTCTCGGTACTAGATTCTCAACCCGCAAAATCTGTTATCAAAATTGCTTATGGGCATTTCCCACTTTCATTTTCTGCAGCATCACGTTCTGGAAGAACCCTGAAACATACATTTCTGACGCATAACTTGTCAGCTTACTTATGTGGGCATCTGCATACAAAGTTTGGTAAGAATTTAAAGCGGCGTCATGAGTCAAATCAACATCCCTTTTACTCTCACAATCTTTTCCAGTTGAATGGACATGGATCGCATCTGGGTAATTCGACAACTTGTTCAGATGGGGCAACTGAATTTAAAGAGTTCTGGGAGTGGGAAATGGGTGACTGGAGAAAAAGTAGAGCAATGCGCATATTGGCCATCGATAGAGGGTGGACGTCTTTTGTTGATGTTGACTTAAGATTGGGAGCTAAGAATGTTATTATATTGCCAACATTTCCTCTGGACTCTCGCTTTACTTTGGAGAGATCGTTTCACAAATGCAAGATGGATCCTTTATACTTCAACAGTATTAGAGCTCTTGTATTTTCTTCTTCGCCGATTGTGTCAGTCGTGGCTAGGATCTACGACTCAAGTCCTGGAAATCTTGTTATAGTGTTGGAGACTCCTATGAAAAAAAGTGGGGATGCTTCATCTAGGGCGGACCTTTATACATGTCCCTGGAACTTTAAAGCATTCGAAGATCCATCTCCCGATAGATTTTTGTTGCAAATAGAAGCAGTTGATATTAGAGGCAGATCAACTTTGACTGAACTAAGGCCATTCTCTGTTGACGGTCTTCGTGCTAGGCTTTCATGGAATTGGAAAGAGTTTATGGTTATGGGTTGTCAGTGGGAGGCTTTATATTACCCCATATTATGGTCCTTTTATTTGTTAACTCTTTCCGTCCTTCTCGTTCCAAAAGCCATCTTTTTATTTTCTAAGAAGCAGTATACTTACAAGAATTTCATTAGTAATAAAGGAGTGGTGAGTTGTGTTGCGTGGATTCTATCAGAGCTATATAATATTCCACTTGCTTGGCTCTCAATGATTGTTTACTTGTTTTACCTCATTTTATGTCCTTGGCTTTCTGGCCAAGTTTTCACCGAAGGAGGAGAAAGAGGATACATGACCTACAGGGGTTGGGTGCTGAGATTGAACGAGAGGGAAAAGCTAGACTTTCACGGATATCCAGATATAATGGTGATCGTTTTTCCCCATCTTTACTTTGTGGTGTTGCCTACAGTAATTGTAATTGGGGCGTTGGTGGCTGAGAGAGCAATATTCCAAGATCATCTTCGAGCTCTTTCTGCAAAAAAGGAAGATGATTATTTGGTGACGAATAAGGTATCTGCATCTACTAATGGTAGAAATAAGACGCTGACACTCCTCCATAGGCGCTGGATTAGGAAAATACTTTTGTTAATTTCTTCAGCAATTTGTTGGAAGCATTTTTCAGTAAGTTTTCAATTGTTCTATTTGATGTCCATCTTTATTCTGATTTAATGTGCCTTTTTCTTACACAAAATGTTTATTTTCCTTAAAACACTGGATAGTTGTTTCCTTTCCAAGTTCCCACCGTTAAGGCTGCACCATCTTTTGGGAACTCATTTGAAATCACTTATATCCTTCAGATAAACTAGTCAGTTCTTTTCCAAATTATGGAAAGTACTTTCACAAAGATAAGAGGAATGGTCAATATCCTTCGTATTCTGCTTGTTTAGTTATTCATTTTTATGTTAAACAAACATGATCAACAGAAGAGGATAAAGGTTGTTTAAAATATCCTGTTTCCAGAATTTTACATTCTGCCAATATCTTTTTCAACGAAAACTATCACCACCATCACGTAGTTTAGGACTTTCTGTCAGATATCCTCTTACTTTTGTTTATGTGGAATACACAACCTCGTGATTGTTCCAACTAAGTGGCAATAGCTTCAATTTGTTTCCCGTGAACATAGATAACGATACTTTTAGAGCATTGCAGGATAATGTGTTTCAAGGAGATGTTTCAATTCTATGTTTTCCTTGCCTTACCTTGCTCATAATTGTTCACTATTCAACAATCGACTTCTTGCTAATTTTGTTCTTTTACGATGCAGAACTGCAGAGCTCTGATCAAAGCTTATGCAATGAACCCATTAATCCATTTCCCAATATATAGCATGTCGATTCCTCTCTTTTTGGCCTATACTATCTACAAAACCAGCAGAGCTGAGTAGAATTTTTGGAAGTGAACTACATGTAAAGCCATAAGTTTAATGCAGAAGCCTGTGAAACATACACCGGCTTATTAGTAAAGAAGGCGTCAACAGATTGCAGCTCTCTTTAGTATCTAAAGCATCTCATGAGGGGCAATATGAAAGCTTCAAATTCCAGTTGATAGAATAGTGGAAGCATAGAATGTTCTTTATTATAGACATGGAAATGCTGGTTACTAGAATTCAGTCTTTATGTAGTTTTACAATTTTGTTGAAAATGCAGCATTGTGTTTGCAGCAATGTAGAACTTCAGATCCATGTAAAAGTATTATACATCATATGAGCTAATTGAGGAAGTTAACAAGCAGCAAAAGAGAAGGTTAGTGATTGTTGAATAGATTGCTGGCTAAAGCTTCCTATTTTATTCATTGCACATCTTGAAATGTACCAATCAAAAGAACAGAAGTCAAGTCAATAAATTTCCCTTTGAAATTATTAAAAGGTGCATGTGATTATTGGAATCACAATCTGGAATCTGATATAAGATTCAGCAGCTATGATGTCCAGCTGATTCTTGGGTTTTGATGAATGATCCACCATCTTTTACATTAGAAGAACAAAGACAATGCAAAGTAAGATGAACCAATGAGAATGACTGGAAGCTTTATTCTCCCTTCCTCTTTTCTTCTTCTGTTTAGTATAACCATGTGGTATCCGAAGCCAACTACTCCGGATTCAGTGTAAGGGAGGATCGCCCTCCCAATTCGAAGATTTTCCTTGGAAGTTTCAACCTTGTTGACTATGACAGCTGTCACGACTATAAACAGACTCGTGACTATGGCAGGTCCATGGTTGTATTTCTGCAGGGGAGCCCTCTGCATTTCCTCTTAGTGTGAGAAAGTCAGGTCGAGATCTAGTTCTATTTATCAATCAGAGTTAGAAAGCTAGCTTTAAGCAGGCCAGTCTAAGTTTGACTTTGTCGCTGGCATTCCAGGGACCAGCATCTTTTGAGCATGTTTAGCTTCCAAAATTTCTGGAGTCCTACGCTACATCATTATCACTGAAAGAAAACATGACTAATAAATAATTATTTTATTATTATAGAAAACGATCAGTTTTTTTTATCTTGGCTTTTCTTTTTTCCTCTTTTCTTCTTCCTTATAGTATAACCATCGAGTATCGAAGCCAACATGGTCGACTAATTTAGATTCAGGTCAGATAATCCACTGAGACAAGAAAAAACACTCTTTACCATTAGGTTTTCTATTAGAGGTACCAAAACCTCGGGAAGATCACAACCTCTGCACCACAAGCCTAGGTGTTCTCCTTCTTCTTTTCACTTATTTCCTTATATAAATAAAATCTAGCCTATGGAAACTTTCCCTAAAATATAGATCAATGCAAACAATTGAGAGTGCAATATAGTAAATGAAACAGATCGATTTTATGGTGCATTTGCAAAAGTTCTTTTAGTTATATGATTATGTTCACATGATTGGTAAAATAAAGCACAAGAAATCTTTGTCAGGTTCACTTTCGTCTAGAATTATAACTCGTCATAAGAGATTATTTCCTCAGAGTTACTAGCATTTATGTAAGTCACGTACATTGGGAGGAAATTAATTATTCACTCCGTCTCATTTTATGTGAAGGTGTTTCTTTGGACATAAAATTTAAGAAAGAAAAACTTTTAAAACTGTGATATTAGACATGTCGTAAGTATTATTGTGACTATAAAATCAAGTCATTACGGGTGAAAAGAGAAGTTTAACATTATTGTTATAAGAAATTATGGTGGATGCCTATCTTCCTTCATGATCTTCCTCTCAAATGCTTAATGACATATTTCTTCATTTTTCATGCCTATATAAAAGGCATTGTAATAGATGGAAAGAACACACAATTGAAGAAGAAATAATAATCTCTCATCTCTTTCTCTCTATATCTCTTAGCTTGTTTTTTCTAGTTCTATATTGTTACTTTGAGCTATATTTCATAACACGTTAACAATACGAGACTCTACCGTCTCAAGAAGCTCTTTGAGAAGACTAAGGTATAATTTTTTTTCTCTTTTAATTATGACTGATATTATAAAAAGAAAGTTCATTGCCCTTGAAATTTCGGGCAGGAACTATATGACATGGGTGTTGGATGCTGAAATCTATTTAGATGCAATGGGTCTTGAGACACCATTAAAGATATAAATAAAGCATCTACCCAAGACTGTGCTAAGGCCTCGATTTTCTTGCACCATCACCTTGATGAAGGTTGAAAATATAATATCTCACGGTCAAAGATCCACTTATTTTGTGGAATGGCTTAAAGAAAAGATATAACAACTTAAAATTGGTTACTCTTCCACAAGCACGATATAATTGGGCTCATCTAAGGCTCCAAGACTTTAAGTCTGTTTTTGAATATAATTCTGCGATATTCAGAATTACTTCTAAATTGAAACTCTGTGGAGATAGTATCAGTGATTATGATATGCCTGAAAAAACGTTCACAATGTTTCATGCCTCAAATATGGTCTTGCAACAGCAGTACCGAGAGAAAGGTTTCAACAAGTACTCTAAGTTGATTTCTCTTCTCCTTGTGGCTGAACGAAACAACAACTTACTTATGAGAAATCACGAAAATCGACCCACTGGGTCTACACCATTGCCTAAAGTGGATGAGGTGTATTCCCATTATGCTAAGCGTGGAAAAGGGCATTGGGCAAATATTTATCGCATACCAAAATATTTGGTTGAGCTTTATCAAGCATCTCTAAAGAATAAAGGCCCTGAAGCTAATTTTGTCTATGACAATGAATTTGACATCACCCAATTAGATGTGGCAAATTTCTTTGAGCACCCTGATGGAAAAATAAACCACTTGATCGGTGATGGATCCGTGGTTAAAGATGATTGATTAGTTTGATTTTTATTTTTGCCTATTCGTAGAGCTAATGAATAAACATCATGTAATTTTTATTGCACTTAATAATACTGCTTATGTAGTTCTTAAAAATATATGTATTTCCGAAGAATTTTTTTTTTTTTGAAGATTCAATGTTTCACAAATCTTACAAACGAGGGGTAATATCTAATTAATTAGTATCCTAGTCCAAGTGATCTTTTAACACTTTTGATTTTACTTTCCGTTACTTTGATTCTCTTTAAGAAAAAGTTTACAAGCACCCTGGAACAACTTTTGTTACTTGACCCTCAATTCCCATCTTCCTTTAAAAAAAAAAAATCTAGTACATCGGGACGTCAATTTTTTCATGTACATGGATAAAATATTAGGAATAAAGAAAAGAGAAGCAGCTAAGTATGCTCTTTTCTTACACAGATCAATTGATTTTCATGCAATGTGTAGGAAAATATAAATAACTTATACATGTAAATAATTTTATTGTAGTTATATTAGTCATATGTGTAATGTACTTATAATTGTATTATTTTTGCTACGTAATTATTTGTATCATAATTAGAATTTGCTCGAAATTGCATTAAAATGTCACTATTGAATCATTGGTTTAACTTTATTTATTTTTTTCCTTTTCTCTAAAAATACTAATATTTATTCATATATATTTTTTTTGTATGTCAAACCATGGGAAGCAAATATGGATATCTCTCAAGGAAAACTTGGATCAAAGTTTAATTGTAAAAATATTTTCTTAATTGATTCATGTACGACACATACAATATTCAAAGAGAAGAAATATTTCTCTCATTTAAGTATGTGTAAGGCAAATGTTACTACAATTTCTGGTAGTAGTTGTAACGATCCGGACGATCGTTTTGAATATTATAACCTCATTGCTCCATTTACTGCTCAATTTATGCCTTGCTATTGATTTATGACTTATTGGGTTAGTTGGTTCGGGTCCGGAAGGAATTCGGAGTGAAATGAGACACTTAGTCTCATAATTATAAAAAACTTAAGTTAGAAAGGTGGACCGGATATGGACCTATGTGTAAATGACCTTGGATTCGAATTCTGATAATTCCAATAGCTCTGTATGGTTATTTCGGACTTAGAAGCATATTCGGAAGAATTTTTGGAGGTCCGTAGAGGAATTAGACTTGAAATGCCGAAAGTTAAATTTTTGGGAAGTTTGACCGAGGGGTTGACTTTTTGATATCGGGGTCGAAATTCGATTTTGAAAATTTTAATAGGTATGTTATGTCATTTATGACTTGTGTACAAAATTTGAGGTCAATCAGACGTGATTTGATATGTTTTGGCGTTATTTGTAGAAATTAGAAATTTCAAAGTTCAATAGGCTTGAATTGGGGCGTAATTCATGATTTTAGTTGTTTGAGGTGATTTGAGGATTCGACTAAGTGCGTATGATATTTTAGGACTTGTTGGTATATTTGGTTGACGTCCCGAGGGCCTCGGGTGAGTTTCGGATGGTTAACAGATCAAAACTTTAACTACAACAGCTACTGCAATTTCCTTATGTTGGAAATTTCTTCTGCCAGATTCGAGCCCAGAAATCTCTCAGAATCGAGCCCAAATGTGAGCCCAGGGTCAAGGGCCACGATCGAAGCCATGATCGAGCCTAGGGTCGAGGGCCACGATCGAGCCCAGGGTCTAGGGTCACGGTCGAAGGCAGGGTCGAAGACATGAACGAAGGCCAGGGTCGAGGGCCGTGATCGAGGATCAGGATCGAAGCCACGATCGAGGCCTAGGATCGAGGGCCAGGATCGAGGACATCGATCGAAGGCCAAGATCGAGGCAGAACCTAGGTTGTCTGGGCAGAATTATAAAAACAGGGACTTCGTCTCATTCGCCATTTTTGACAAATTGGAGCATGAAGAGAGGCGATTTTTGATATATTTTCAAGAAAAACTTGAGGTAAGTCCCTTGTGATCAATCTACTTCATAATATTGAATTATGATCGAATAATCCGACTAGATTACATGATTTTGAGGTGTAAATCGGAGATTGAAATTTAAGAAATTTAGAAATAAGATTTGTAGTTTAAGGGTCGAGTTGAGGTCGGATTTTGATAAAATTGATATGGGTAGACTCGTGATTGAATGGGCTTTCAGATTTTGTAACTTTTGTCGGGTTCCGAGACGTGGGCCCCACAGGCGATTTTTGATCTAAAATTTGGATTTTTATGAAAAATTAGTATTTTCTTATGGAATTAATTCTAATAAATTTTATTGACTGAAACGAATTATTTGTGACTATATTCGAGGCATTAGGAGGCCGATTTGCGAGGCAAAGGCATAGCAGAGTAAAGAGTTTCACGTTTTGAGGTAAGTAACAGTTTTAAATCTGATCATGAGGGTATGAAACACCGGATTTTGATATCATGTGATTATTTTGGAGGTGACGCACATGCTAAGTGACGGGCGTGTGGGCGTGCACCGAGGGGATTATGACTTGGTCCATCCCGAAAAACTGTAAAGTTGAATAATTTATTGTTAACTATATGCTCTCTATGTGTTGATAAAATTTGACTGTAAATCATGTTAGAAATCATGCTTAGGCTATGTGATAGTACTCTTGGGACCCACAAATGTCGTGTACTTGTTGAATTGCTTGCTAAATGCTATATGTACTCAATCTCAGTTTTTACTTGCACATTTTATCTCAGTCTCTGTTATTATTATTGATACATCATATCATTGGTGTTTGGGCTGAGTTCATGATTAATGAGAGCCCGAGAGACTGGAGAGATTTATGACTGAGAGAGGCCGAGCGCCTGTTTGTAAGATATTGATATCATAGCACGTGAGTTGTCCTTGCAGCACGTGAGTTGGCCGTGCAGATTCTTATATTATACTATAGCACGTGAGTTGGCTGTGCAACACGTGAGTTGGCCGTGTGAATCCAGATATTTATATTATGGCACGCGAGTTGTCCGTGCATATTATAGCGCTTGGAATGTAGGAGCCCCTCCGAAGTCTGTACACCTCCAGTGAGCGCAGATACCCATTATGAGTGAGTGATGAGGGCTAGGAGCCCAGTGAGTGATGAGGGCTGGGAGCCTAGTGAGTGATTGTTGTCCTAAGAGGTTGTACTTGATTTTCATTTGTTGTTGCACTAAGTTGCTATCTATCATTGTTGTGAAATCTCAGAAAGATTTTTATATACAGATTACATGAACGGGAACTGTATAAAAATTGATTTGACATTAAACTGTCAGATTTGATAGCATGTCTATTCTTTGCTGGAATTACTGGAAATGAACCATAACTGTGTAACTCGTTACTATCTTCAGTTCCTTATTTATTATTGTTACTTGCTGAGTTGGTTGTATTCATACTACACCATGCACTTCGTGTGCAGAGATAGGTGTTCCCAGACATAACGGGTGTTGATCCTTTCGCGCGGTTGATTTTCAGGAGATTTTGAGGTAACTGCCGTGTTCCGCAGACCTTGTCTCTCCTTCTCTATCTCTTTGTTTACTGTATTTGGTCTCAGACTATTATAGACTATATTTTCCAGACTTGTATTCATATTAGATGCTCATGTACTCAGTGACACCAGGTTTTGGGGAGTGTTTGTATTGTATTTAAATATTATATTTTCAACCTTAAAGAGAAGTTTTGGTTTATTGAGATTATCGGCTTGCCTAGTATCGAGATAGGCGCCATCACGACAGGTTGGGATTTTGGGTCGTGACAAGTTGGTATCAGAGCCTAGGTTACATAGGTCTCACGAGTCATGAGCAGGTTTAGTAGAGTCTTGCGGATCGGTACGGAGACGTCTGTACTTATCTTCGAGAGCCTGCAGAACCCTTAGAAAAATTTCACTTTCTTATATTCTGTCGTGCGAATTTGTTGATTCTAGAAACTAAATTCCTGCTATTTTATTCTCTCACAGATGGTGAGGACACATACTACTGGATCGGAAGATCAGCCACTAGTTAGGGCCGCGAGAGGTCGGGGCCGTGGTAGAGGCCAGGGACGAGGTAGAGGTCGAGGTATAGCTCGTACCACAGTTGGAATAACACCTGTAGTACCACCAGTTGTTCCAGCTCAGGAGCAGATTCCATATATAGTTGAGCCGACAGGATCAGCTCACGCACCAGTTGTGCCCATTTAGATTGCAGGTATTCAGGAGACTTTGGCCCAGATATTGGCAGCCTGCACTGGTCTTGCTCAGGTGGTTTCGGCTCAGGCCGCACCTGCTAGTACAAGGACTACAGATACCAGACCAGGTAGTACTCCAGATCGGGGGAGGTACTCATACCCGTGTTGCCCGTACTCCAGACCAGATAGTACAAGGACTACAGATACCAGGGGCACTACCAGCCCAGCCGGTTGCAGCTGCTTAGGCCCCAGTAGTTCCTGTTATGGCAGATGATGAGCAGAGGAGACTTGAGAGATTTGAGAGGCTTCGACCTCCACCATTTAGCGGTACTGAGTCAGAGGATGCTCAGGATTTTCTAGATAGGTGTCAACGGATGCTTCAGACAACGGGTATTCTGGAGACCAGTGGGGTCTCATTCACTACTTTTTAGATTTCTAGGTCTTCACTCAGATGGTGGGAGACTTACGAGAGACGTAAGCCTGTTGGCGCATCACCCCTTACTTGGCATCAGTTCTTCGTGGTCTTTTTGGAGAAGTTCGTACCTCAATCTCGCAGAGAAGAGATGCGCAGATAGTTTGAGAAGCTTCGCCAGGGTGATATGTCCGTGACGCGGTACGAGATAAGATTTTATGAGTTGGCTCGTCACGCAGTCTGGTTGGTTCCCACTGATAGAGAGAGTATCTGGTGCTACTTTTGATGAGGTAGTGGACATTGCTCGGCAGATAGAGATGGTTCGTAACCATGAACGTGGAGAGAGAGAGGCTAAGAGACCTCGTGGTCTGGGTGATTACAACGATGTTCCTTCAGGTCAGTTACACCGTGATAAGGGTCGTTCTTACAGACACGCTCAGACGGGTCATCCAGCTCATTGTGGTGCATCAACTAGCCACGGTTCTTATAGTGCTCACTCAGGCCAGTCTTCATTCAGTGCACTACTAGCACAGAGTTCTCATCATGCCTCGTCCGCACAGGCTTCTGCAGGTTATTCCTCGGGTTACCAGGAGCAACAGCTCCGTCAGAGGAAGGGTTATTTCGAGTGCGGAGAATTTGGTCACTTCAAGAGAGAGTGTCCTAGGCTGTTGAGTGGGGCTCCACAACAGAGTTCTCGACCAACGGTACCAGCACCAGCAGTTACACCACCCGCCCAGCCAGCTCGGGGTGTGGGTCAGGCAGCTAAGGGTCGCCCAAGAGGGGGAGGCCAATCAGGTGGCGGGCAGGCTCGATTCTATGCTTTTCCTGCTAGGCCAGATACTGTTGCCTTAGACGCAGTGATCACATGTGTTGTTTCAGTGTGCCACAGGGAGGCTTCTATATTATTTGACCCTGGCTCCACTTATTCATATGTATCATCGTATTTTGCTCATTATCTGGATATGCCATGTGAGTCCTTAATTTCACCTGTTTGTGTATCTACACCGGTGGGTGATATTATTACTGTGGATCGTGTGTATCAGTCGTGTGTGGTAACTATTGGGGAACTGGAGACTAGAGTTGATCTCTTATTACTCGGTATGGTTGATTTCGATGTAATCCTGGGTATGGATTGGTTGTCTCCATGTCATGCTATTCTAGACTGTCACACAAAAATCATGACGTTGACGATGACGGGGTTGCCAAAGGTTGAATGGAGGGGTTCTCTAGATCTTGTTCCTAGCAAGGTAATTTCTTATTTGAAGACCCAACGTATGGTTGGAAAGAGATGCTTGTCATATTTGGCCTTTGTGAGAGATGTTGATGCAGATGCTTCTATTATTGATTCAGTACTGGTCGTGCGAGACTTTTCAGATGTATTTCCTGCAGACCTGCCGGGTATGCCACCCGACAGGGATATTGATTTCGGTATTGACTTGGTGCAGGGCACCCAGCCCATTTCTATTTCTCCGTATCGTATGGCACCAGTTGGGTTAAAAGAATTGAAAGAGCAACCTCAGGAAATCCTTGAAAAGGGGTTTATTAGGCCTAGTGTGTCACCTTGGGGTGCACCGGTTCTGTTTGTGAAAAAGAAAGATGGTACTATGCGGATGCGCATTGATTATAGGCAGTTGAACAAAGTTACAATCAAGAATAAATATCCATTACCGCGTATTGATGATTTATTTGACCAGCTTCATGGAGCGAGGGTGTTCTCCAAAATTGATTTGAGGTCTGGGTATCACCAATTAAAAATTCGGCATTCGGATATTCTAAAGACGGCAGTCAGGACTCGTTATGGCCACTATGAATTTCTTGTGATGTCTTTTGGGCTAACCAATACACCAGCAGCATTTATGCATTTGATGAATAGTATATTTCAACCATATCTTGATTTATTTGTCGTGGTATTCATTGATGATATTCTGGTATACTCACGTAGCCAGGAGGAGCATGCACAACACTTGGGTATTGTATTACAGAGGCTGAGAGAGGAGAAACTTTATGCCAAATTCTCTAAGTGTGAGTTATGGTTTAGTTCAGTGGCATTCTTGGGACATATAGTGTCCAGTGAAGGAACTAAGGTGGATCCGAAGAAGATAGGAGGTAGTTTAGAATTGGCCCAGACCATCCTCAGTTATTGAGATTCAGAGTTTTCTCGGCTTGGCCGGTTATTATCATCGTTTCGTGGAGGGTTTCTCGTCTATTGCATCGCCTATGACTAAATTGACCTAGAAAGGTGCTCCGTTCAGGTTGTCGGATGAATGTGAAGAGAGCTTTCAAAAGCTCAAGACAACTTTGACTACAACTCCAGTATTGGTGTTGCCTATAGGTTCAACGTCTTATACTGTGTATTGTGACACGTCACAGATTGGTCTCGGTGCAGTACTTATGCAAGATGGTAGGGTGATTGCCTATGCGTCCAGACAATTAAAGGTACATGAGAAGAATTATCCGGTCCACGATCTTGAGTTAGCAGCTATTGTTCATGCCTTGAATATTTGGCGGCATTACTTGTACGGTGTCCGGTGTGAGGTATATACCCATCATCAGAGTCTACAACATTTGTGTAAACAGAAGGATCTTAACATGCGGCAGCGAAGGTGGTTGGATTTGCTTAAGAATTATGATATCACCATTCTCTATCATCCCGGAAAGACCAATGTGGTGGCCGATGCCTTGAGTCGTAAGGCAGAGAGTTTGGGCAGCTTAGCATATTTACCGGTAGAAGAGAGGCGTTTAGTCTTGGAGGTTTAGGCCTTGGCTAATCAGGCCGAATCGAGTTTTGGCCTGTGTGGTTTCTCGTTCTTATTTATATGATCGCCTCAGAGAGCGCCAGTAGGATGATCCACATCCGCTTGTCCTTAAGGACACAGTTCAGCACGGTGATGCCAAGTAAGTCACTATTGGAGATGACAGTGTATTACAGATGCAGGGCAGGCTATGTGTACCTAATGTAGATGGTTTGCGTGAGCTAATTCTCCAGGAAGCTCACAGTTCGCGGTACTCTATTCATCCAGACGACGCGAAGATGTATAAGGATTTGAGACAACACTATTGGTAGAGGCGGATGAAGAAAGATATAGTTGGGTTTGTATCTCGATTTTTAAATTGTCAACACGTAAAGTACGAGCACCGGAGATCGGACGGATTTCTACAAAGACTTGAAATTCCGGAGTGGAAGTGGGATCGTATTACCATGGACTTCGTAGTTAGACTCCCATAGACTTTGAGAAAGTTTGATGTTGTTTGGGTGATAGTAGATCGGTTGACCAAATCTGCGCATTTTATTCCAGTCGGTACTAATTATTCTTCGGAGCGGTTGGCTGGGATTTATATACGCGAGATTATTCGCCTACACGGTGTGCCGGTGTCCATTATTTCAAATCGGGGCACACAGTTTACCTCACAGTTTTGGAGGACAGTGCATCGAGAATTGGGCACACAGGTTCAGTTGAGTACATCATTTCACCCTCAGACGGACGGATAGTCCGAGCGCACTATTCAGATATTGAAGGATATGCTACGCGCTTGTGTCATTGATTTTGGGGGTTCTTGGGATCAATTTCTGCCACTCGCAGAGTTTGCTTATAATAATAGCTACCAGTCAAGCATTCAGATGGCTCCGTATGAAACTTTATATGGGAGACAGTGTCGGTCTCCGGTGGGTTGGTTTGAGCCTAGTGAGGTTAGACTATTGGGTACTGACTTGGTTCGGGATGCTTTAGAGAAGGTCAAAGTAATTTAGGAACGGCTTCGCACGGCACAGTCTAGACAGAAGAGTTATGCCGACAGAAAGGTTCGTGATGTTGTTCACATGGTTGGGGAGAAGGTTCTGCTCAAGATTCCACCCATGTAGGGTGTGTTGAGGTTCGAGAAAAAGGGCAAGTTGAGCCCTCGGTATATTGGGCCTTTTGAGATACTTAAGAAAATTGGGGAGATGGCTTATGAACTTGCTTTGCAACCTAGTCTATCAGGTGTTTATCCAGTGTTTCATGTATCCATGCTCCGAAAGTATGTCGGGGATCTGTCTCACATTCTGGATTTTAGTCCAGTACAGCTGGACGGTAATTTGACTTATGATGTGGAGCCGGTGGCTATTTTAGACCGGTAGGTTCGAAAGCTGAGGTCAAAGAACATAGCATCGGTGAAGGTTCAGTGGAGAGGCCAGCCAGTCGGAGAAGCTACTTGGGAGATGGAGCAGGAGATGCGGAACAAATATCCACACTTATTTGAGACTCCAGGTATTATTCTAAACCCGTTCGAGGACGAACGTTTGTTTAAGAGGGGGAGAACGTAACGACCTGGTCGGTCGTTTTAAATATTATAACTCAATTTTCCCATCTACTGCTCAATTTATGCCTTGCTATTGATTTATGACTTATCAGGTTAGTTGGTTCGGGTCCGGAAGGAATTCGGAGTGAAATGAGACACTTAGTCTCATAATTTAAAAAATAATTAAGTTAGAAAAGTGGACCGGATATGGACCTATGTGTAAACGACCTCGGATTCAAATTATGATAATTCCAATAGCTCTGTATGGTGATTTTGGACTTAGGAGCGTGTCTGGAAGAATATTTGGAGGTCCGTAGAGGAATTAGACTTGAAATGCCGAAAGTTGAATTTTTGGGAAGTTTGACCGAGGGGTTGACTTTTTGATATCGGAATCGAAATTCGATTCTGAAAATTTTAATATGTATGTTATGTCATTTATGACTTGTGTGCAAAATTTGAGGTCAATCAGACGTGATTTGATAGGTTTCGGCGTTATTTGTAGAAATTAGAAATTTCAAAGTTCAATAGGCTTGAATTGGGGCATAATTCATGGTTTTAGCGTTGTTTGAGGTTATTTGAGGATTCAACTAAGTTCGTATGATGTTTTAGGACTTGTTGGTATATTTGGTTGAGGTCCCGAGAGCTTCGGGTGAGTTTTTGAGATAGTTAACGGATCAAAACATTGAACTACAACAGTTGCTACAATTTCCTTATGTTGGAAATTTCTTCTGCCGGATTCGAGCCCAGAAATCTCTCAGAATCGAGCCCAGANCATAACAGCTGCTGCAATTTTCTTATGTTGGAAATTTCTTCTGCCACATTCGAGCCTAGAAATCGGAGGCAGAACCGAGGTTGTCTGGGCAGAATTATAAAAATAGGGACTTCGTTCCATTCGCCATTTTTGACAAATTGGAGCTTGATGAGAGGCGATTTTTGATATATTTTTAAGGAAAACTTGAGGTAAGTCCCTTGTGATCATTTCTACTCCATAATATTGAATTATGATCGAATAATCCGACTAGATTACATGATTTTGAGCTGTAAATAAGAGATTGGAACTTAGAAATTTGGAAATAAGATTTATAGATTTTAGGGTCGAGTTGAGGTTGGATTTTGGTAAAATTAGTATGGGTAGACTCGTGGTTGAATGGGCTTTTGGATTTTATAACTTTTGTCGGGTTCCGAGACGTGGGCCCCACAGGCGATTTTTGAGCTAAATTCCGGATTTTTATGAAAAAATAGTATTTTCTTATGGAATTAATTCCAATAAATATTATTGACTGAAATGAATTATTTGTGACTAGATTCGAGGCATTCCGAGGCCGATTTGAGAGGCAAAGGCATAACAGAGTTTCACGTTTTGAGGTAAGTAACAGTTTTAAATCTGGTCTTGAGGGTATGAAACCCTGGATTTTGGTATTATGTGATTATTTTGGAGGTGACGCACATGCTAGGTGACAGGCATGTGGGCGTGCATCGAGGGGATTGTGACTTGGTCCGTCCCGGGAAACTGTAAAGTTGAATAATTTGTTGTAGCTATATGCTCTGTATGTGTTGATAAAATTTGATTGTAAATCATGTTAGAAATCATGCTTAGGCTATGTGATAGTACTGTTGGGACCCACAGAGGTCGCGTACTTGTTGAATTGCCTGCTAATTGCTATATCTACTCAGTCTCAGTTTTTACTTGCACATTTTATCTGAGGCTCTGTTATTATTATTGATACATCATATCATTATTGTTTGAGTTGAGTTCATTATTAATGAGAGCCCGATAAACTGGAGAGATTTATGACTGAGAGAGATCGAGGGCCTGATTGTAAGATATTGATATCATAGCATGTGAGTTGTCCGCGCAGCACGTGAGTTGGCCGTGCAGATCCTTATATTATACTATAGCACGTGAGTTGGCCGTGCGGATCCTTATATTATACTATAGCACGTGAGTTGGCCGTGCGGATCCAGATAATTATATTTTGGCACGCGATTTGTCCGTACAGATTATAGCGCTTGGGCTGTAGGAGCCCCTCCGGAGTCTGTACACCCCTAGTGAGCGCGGGTACCCATTGAGAGTGAGTGATGAGGGCTGGGAGCCTAGTGAATGATTGTTGTCCTAAGAGGTTGTATTTAATTTTCATTTGTTGTTGCACTTAGTTTTAGTTACTATCTGTCATTGTTGTGAAATCTCTGAAAGATTTTGATATACGAATTACATGAACATGAACTGTATAAAAATTGATTTGACATTAAGCTACCAGATTTGATATCATGTCTATTCTTTGCTGGAATTACTGGAAATGAACCATAACTGTGTAGCTCGTTACTATCTTCAGTTCCTTATTTATTATTGTTACTTGTTGAGTTGGTTGTACTCATACTACACCCTGCATTTCGTGTGCAGATCCAGGTATTTCCGGACATAGCGGGTGTTGATCCTTCCGTGCGGTTGATTTTCAGGAGATTTTAAGGTAGCTGCCGTGTTCCGCAGACCTTGTCTCTCCTTCTCTATCTCTTTGTTTACTGTGTTTGATCTCAGACTATTATAGACTATATTTTTCAGACTTGTATTCATATTAGATGCTCATGTACTCAGTGACACCAGATTTTGGGGAGTGTTTGTATTGTATTTAAATATTATATATTCAACCTTAAAGAGAAGTTTTGGTTTATTGAGATTATCAGCTTGCCTAATATCTAGATAGGCGTCATCACAACAGGTTGGGATTATGGGTCGTGACAGTAGTAATCTAATTGAAGGCTTTGGAAGAGCTACTATAACTCTGCCTAATGGAACAATACTTATCATAGAGAATGCAATGTTCTCCTCCAAGTCCAAGAGGAACTTGTTGAGTTTTAAAGATATCCGTCGAAATGGATTTCATATTGAGACAATAGATGAGAATAATCTCGAATATCTCATCATTACCAAGAATGTCTTTGGACAGAAAAGGATTATTAAGAAGTTCCCATCTTTATCTTATGATATGTATTGGACAAGAATTAGTGCAATTGAAGCACATTCTATCGTAAACCAAAAGGTAACTGATTCCAACACTTTTGTACTTTGGCATGATCGATTGGGACATCCTGGATCAATTATGATGAGACTAATTATAGAAAACTCAAATGGGCATCAATTAAAGAATTTAAAGATTCTTTTAAATAATGAATTTTCTTGCACTTTTTGTTATCAAGGCAAGTTAATTATTAGACCATCACCAACAAAGGTTGGGATTGAGTCCCCTGTGTTCTTGGAACGTATACAAGGGGATATTTATGGACCTATTCACCCACCTAGTAGGTCGTTTAGATATTTTATGGTCTTAATAGATGCATCTTCTAGATGGTCTCATGTGTGTCTTTTGTCATCTCGCAACCTGGCGTTTGCAAAATTAATGGCACAAATAATTCAATTACGGGAAAAGTTTCTCGATAATCCAATCAAGTTTATTCGACTTGATAATGCTGCTGAGTTTTCATCCTACGCATTTAATGATTATTGCTTATCAATTGAGATAAAAGTGGAACATCCTGTAGCTCATGTTCACACTCAAAATGGCCATGCAGAGTCTTTGATTAAACGTCTGCAATTGATAGCAAGACCGTTACTCATGAAAACGAGATTATCCAGTTCTGTTTGGGGTCATGCCATTTTGCATGCTGCAACGCTAGTTCGTCTTAGACCGACAAATTATCATAAATATTTCCCGTTGCAATTAGTTTTGGTTCATGAACCTAATATATTCCATTTAAGAATTTTTGGGTGCACAGTATATGTGCCTGTAGCACGGCCATATCGCACCAAGATGGGTCCCCAAATAAGGCTAGGAATATATATTGGGTTTGAATATCCCTCCATTATTCGCTACCTCGAAACATTAACGGGAGATTTGTTCACTGCTCGATTTGCAGATTGTCGATTCCGATGAGGCATTTTCCCCAAAATTAGGGGAGAAATTGGTGAAATCAAACGGAAAATTTTGTGGAAAAATCCATCATTGTCTCATCTTGATCCACGTGCCTCTATTTGAGGTAAAGAGGTGCAAAAGATTATTCATTTGCAGAAAATAACAAATCAAATGTCAGACGCATTTACGGATCTGAAAAGGATAACGAAATCACACATCCCTAAGAAAATGTTCCAATCCGTATTGATGTCCCTGTTGGACAATCTTCTAGTGTCATAGCTAATGAGTCAAAACCACGCTTAAAGCGTGGCAGACCATTGGGTTCTAAGGATCGAAATCCTAGAAAAAAGGAAAATAAATGATCAAGATGACACTACGAATGAGTCTCATAAAGAAACCCATGATTTAACCAATCCTAAAATTCATGAGGAAATCAATGAGCCTGAGACTCAAGAAAATAAGGAACTATCAATAAACCCAATCGATATTGAGACAAATTTGAATCGATTGAATATAGTTATGGATTATGTCTTTGCATACAATATTGTATCTAGCATTATGCAAGATAATGAGGATCTTGAACCTCAATCCGTTGGAGAATGTCGACAAAGACGTGATTGGCCAAAATGGCAAGAAGCAATCCAATCTGAGTTGGATTCACTTACGAAACGTGAAGTTTTTGGTTCTGTAGTCCAAACACCCAATGGTGTTAAACTTGTTGGCTATAAATGGGTCTTTGTACGTAAAAGGAATGAGAAAAATTAGGTACAAAGATATAAGGCACGCCTTGTTGCACAAGGATTTTCACAAAGGCCCGGTGTCGATTATGAAGAGACGTATTCTCTTATTATGGATGCTATAATGTTCCGTTATCTCATTAGTCTTGATGTCCATGAAAAGGTTGGCATGCATTTAATGGATGTGGTTACAGCCTACCTTTACAACTCACTTGATAATGTGATATACATGAAAATTTTTGAGGGGTTTAAAATGCCTGACACACATAATTCAAAGTCCCGTGAAATATTTTCAATCAAATTGCAAAGATCTTTGTATGGTTTAAAGCAATCATGAATAATGTGGTATAACCGCCTTAATGAGTATTTATTAAAGGAAGGTAATATAAATGATGATATTTGTCCATGTATTTTTATAAAGAACACAACATCGGAGTTTGTTGTACTTGCTGTATATGTTGATGATATAAATCTTATTGGAACTCCTACAGAACTCCAAAAGGCAATTGATTATTTAAAGAAGGAATTCAAGATGAAAGATCTCGGAAAGACAAAATTATGTCTTGGTTTGAAAATTAAACATTTGGCAAACGAGACTTTTGTTCATCAATCTGCCTACATAGAAAAGGTATTGAAATGGTTTTACATGGATAGAGCACATCCATTAAGCACTTCGATGATTGTTCGATCACTTGATGTGAATAAGGACCCGTTCCGACCTCAAGAAAAGAATGAAGAACTTCATGGTCCTGAAGTACCATATCTTAGTGCAATTGGTGCACTAATGTATCTTGCTAACACTACAAGGCCTAACATAACTTTTTCAGTTAATGTCTTAGCAAGATATAGCTTTTCTCCTACAAGGAGACATTGAAATGAAATTAAACATATATTGCGGTATCTAAAAGGGACTACCGATATGGGCTTATTTTATAGAAATGATTGCAGTCCTGATCTTGTTGGTTATGCCGATGCTGGGTATTTATCTGACCCACACAAGGCTCGATCTCAAACTGTCTATGTGTTTACATGTGGAGGCACTGCAATATCTTGGCGATCGACTTAGCAATCAATCGTGGCTACGTCATCTAATCATGCTGAGAAACTTGCTATTCATGAAGCAAGTCGATAATGTGTATGGTTAAGGTCTATAATACACCTTATTCGAGACAAATGTGGTTTCAAGTGTGACAAACTACCCACAATTTTGTATGAAGACAATGCAACATGCATAGCTCAATTGAAGGGAGGATTCATAAAAGAATATAGGACAAAGCATATTTCACCAAAGTTATTTTTTACACATGATCTTCAAAAGAATGGTGATATCAATGTGCAACAGATCCGTTCAAGTGATAATATGGCTGATTTTTTCACCAAATCTCTACCGATGTCAACTTTCAAGAAACTAGTGTACAATATTGGGATGCGAAGGCTCAAGGATGTGAATTGATGCTCTCATCAAGGGGAGTTAATATGCGGTGTACTCTTTTTCCCTTACAAGGTTTTGTCCCACTAGGTTTTCCTTGCAAGGTTTTTAATGAGGCAACCAAAAAGAGTATTTCTAAACATGTGTACTCTTTTTCCCTTACAAGGTTTTGTCCCACTAGGTTTTCCTTGCAAGGTTTTTAATGAGGCAACCAAAAAGAGTATTTCTAAACATGTGTACTCTTTTTCCCTTACAAGGTTTTGTCCCACTAGGTTTTCCTTGCAAGGTTTTTAATGAGGCAACCAAAAAGAGTATTTCTAAACATGTGTACTCTTTTTCCTTCACTGGGATTTGTTTTTCTAATAAGTTTTTAACGAGACGCATTATCTATGGACATCCAAGGGGGAGTGTTATAAGAAATTATGGTGGATGTCTATCTTCCTCCATGATCTTCCTCTCAAATGCTTAATGACATATTTCTTTATTTTTCATGCCTATATAAAGGCATTGTAATAGATGGAAAGAACACATAATTGAAGAAGAAATAATAATGTCTCATCTCTTTCTCTATATATCTCTTAGCTTGTTTTTCCTTGTTTTATATTGTTACTTTGAGCTATATTTCATAACAGTTACATTGATTTTAAATATTTAAATGTGTCATTCTTCTTAAGATAAACTAAAGAGATGATGTATCACATAATATGAGATAAAAGGAGTAGCAAACAACCAAAAGGAGCACAATGTTGAGTGTTTGATAACTGTGTATCATATAAAATGAGAAAGAGGGGTAACAAATAGCTAAGCCACAAGGAACACAAGTTTGAATACTTACAAAAACTTCTTTTTTATACCCCCCCCCCCCAGGAAATATTTTGTACAAGACCTAGAGGAAACTACGTTCACCAAATTAATTCTGATAAATATGTATACTTCCTCCGTTCCAGTTTATGTGAACCTATTTTCTTTTTGGTCCGTTCCAAAAAGAATGACCCTTTCTAAATTTGAAAATAATTTAACTTAAACTCCCATTATAGCCTTAATGAGAAGATTTTATAAATACACAAATACTCTAGATCACTTTTTGACTTGTTTAGGATCACAAATTCCAAATGTCTTCATATTTGTTTAAACTCCGTGCCCAGTCAAACATTGGAACGGAGGGAGTATTTGAAAAGGAAAAAAGTACTAAGCCTCATACTCAGAGCTACGAGCCTGGCCAAGCTTCTTCACTTATGTGTACTGCAAAGTCAATAGAACGCTCTAACCTGGTCATTAACTATATAAGCTAAATTTTCAGTAAAACAACCTGTTCTCGAGAGAGGTCGCCGTAAAGTTTATGGCTTCTGATTTTTGTGTACATAAGAGGTGTGATCTCCACGATTTACTATAAGGAGAAAACGTAGCAACCGCCTAAAGTAACACTTTACCAACACAACAACAACCCAGTGAGATTCCACAAGTGAGGTGTGAGGCAGGGGCGCCACAACGGATCTTGTGGCCTTAGGCGAAATCATATTGAAAGACCCTTAAATTCATTTTATAAAATTTTTACAGTAACAACAAAATTTGCTTTCTAAACAACAAATTAATCATTTAAGACAAAAAATTGGAATTTCAAAAACAAAAACTAGAAAGAAGAGTACAAAGAATAAAGTGGTGGATTATCGAATGTTGAGGTCGAGAACTCAAAGTGAAAATTTTGATTTGGCTATCATCACAATCAAAAAAAGAAATAAACGTACATAATGTAATAGCTTAAGTTTTAAGCATTAACGGTGTCAAAAATATTTAATCCTTCTGATCAATTTAAACGATAATTGTAGTTCATTCTGTTAATTAGTAGCACTTATTGGTGAATATCTAAAATAAATTATAAATAACCTAATACAATATATTGAATTACACTAAAAGAAAATCGGTACATGAATGTTTTTGTGTTCATGCAGTTTCAGAGAAGATTACAACAACAACCACCTAGTGAAATCTCACAAGTAGGGTCTGAGAATTTCAGAGAAGATTGTAAAAGAAATTTATTATGGTATTGATATATATAACTTAATTTCTATATAAAAGGGATAAAATTTAAATTGAAGAGTGAAACAAATATACTAATTGATGAGTGAGAAAATTATCATAATTTATGAACTTATTAGTATAAAATAATCTCAATCAAATAACATAAAAATATACCGTAATATTTGTTACACCCCATATTTTTGTACGTGAGAATACGTCGTAAGTCAATTGATGTAAGCTCAAAAATGAGATCGTCTTTGAAAGTACCTAAAATAAGTTAATCATGTTACCTGGGAGGTTACAAATCTTTAAGATCATGGATAACAAGTACCAAGAGGTTTGAAAGGCTTAGAAGCTAAACAAATTGAAAACAATAAGTTTCGTCGAAAGTCGACAAGTTGGAAATATTATAACATGTACTTTTGGGATAAGAATAGGGTGCTTAACATGATAAGGAGGTTATGTTATGAGTTATTTTAGTTGTATGATGGTCGTGTGTTACATTTTGAAGTCAAGTGAGTTATGGAACAAAAGTTGGCAAAGGTTATCACAAGCTACATTCATAATGTGCTGAAACTTAGGTCAAATGTAGCAGAGCTTTTCTCTTAATATACTTGGAAGTACAGGATGATCCACATATCAAATAGAATATCTACGAGTCTAGTTTCTAATGCATTAAACCGTTCATCGATACGATATCGGAGTAGAGATATATTCGCGTTTTTACGAGACTTCACAAGCAGCTCCCAATGGGATCCACTTAGGCGGTGATCGACATACTTCACTTTAAAAATGATTTGGACAACCTTTATTTCTTATTTTTTGACCCAACCTTGTCCCTACACTCCTCCTAAACAGATACCATAAGGGTTTGAAGTGACTCTAAAGTGATTACACCATATGTCAACATCAAAAGTTAGTTCTAGTGAAGAACAACAGCTCTCTGAAGTTGTGTTGTCATTGGGGATAATTGTGGGTTGTGTTTGGCTGAAATTTCAAGTTGTTACTGCCTATGGTGAGTATAACAACCTACTAATTGTGCTTAAGCTTGCTTGTATGTTGGTTAAGTTGTTAGGATGATAAACTATAAGATAATACTTGGAGTAGCTTGAGATGTTGTTATTCTTGATGGATTGATTTGGATGTCGCTCTTATGGACTTTAAGTGGATGGAAACTATGGAAAATAAGTTATCTATGATATTGTTAGTATGATTATGTTGGTTTACATGTCAATCTTGTTGAGGAAATTGGTAACTAAAAAATAAATGGCTATAAAGCACTTGAAAGTTGTCCACGGTGATATTATCTTGTGTTAGGCTATTTCTGGTAACTTTGAAATTGAGTACAAGGTTGGAAATCCTTTAAAAGGTATTGGTTATTATACTGTATATATTACTAAGTTCAAGAATGAATTATAATAGGGTTGAAGGGTGCTAAAGGGATTCAATCCGAGCTTGCCACTCGTCGTGATATGTTGATGACTTGTTAATGAAATATTGTGTACCCTATTGGTGATGTTGTTCTTATTATATTACTCTGGTTGTTGTTGTTGGCATATGGTATTGGACGAGGACCTTGTTATAGGGGAGATGCTACCCAAATTTACATAAACGAGCTGCTAGTTTAAGTTGCGGACTTAGCCTTTACTCAGCAGTAATTTTGAATCTCTTTATACTATGGTAGATTGAGTTGAGTTGTTTGAAGAATTGCTTGGAAGGTATTAAGAACTCAACAGAGGTAAGGTATGTTAAGGCTATCCCTTCTTTCCTTTTGACATGATCCATATGATACAAACGAAACGAGCAAATGCAAAATTTTCACAAATAACTCTATTCTTAGAAGTACTAGGGGTGCCTATGTTCTTGATTCTCCATGTGTCATATTATTATATCATATGTTCATGGGTCTCATAAAATACGTAAGTTGATAAAGTTTATTTCATGATATTAACCGAAGGCATATGATCTTATGACATCCCGAGAGATCTTATTGACTTACTTCTTATGCATTGTATTCATTTATATATGTACATTGACCCATGACCAGATGGCGTTATATACGCGTATATTATATGTTGATGATTTCGCCCATAGAGGTCGAGATGATAAGATGACCTTAGAGGCTTGATGATGTTGTGTACGCACATACCTACGCATGATATGACATTTATACGCATATGCATGACATTATAAATGTTTCATGATTCACAAAGCTATTCAGACTTATAGGTAGAGTCCTTTACTCCATGTTTCTTTCATGTCTTTTATATACTGCTTTCATACCTTACATACTCGGTACTTTATTTGTACTGACGTCCCTTTTGCATGGGGACATTGCGTTTAATGCCTGCTGGTCCCAATAGACAGGTTGATAGTCCTCCTAGTAGGCTATCAGCTCAGCGGAAGGTGTTGGTGCGCTTCACTTGCTCCGGAGTTGCCTATTTGGTCAATATACTTTGGACATGTATAGATTGGTATGGCGAGGCCATGTCCCGACCTTTATGACATTTATGTACTCTTAGAGGCTTGTAGACATATGTCATGTATATGGATGATTTTATGGCCTTGTCAGACTGTTTTGAGTGTACAAATGATCATTTCGGTCCTATAAGCCTGTATGTCACATGTATAAGTTTGTATTCCATGTTGGGTCGTCATATGTCGAGTATTCCCTTATGTTTTATCTTGGTTATCTCATGGCGGCCTTTCCAACTCATTTACCCATGATAGTATGATAAGAAAGATATGTTACGTAAGTACTCGGTTGAGTAAGGCATTGAGTGCCCAGCACGGCCCATCGGTTTGGGTCGTGACAACATTTTTCTTTATAATATTTATTTATATAAATTATATAGTATATAGTAACCATAATAATAAGAGTTTAAAATAATTTGGGCCTTCAAATTTTGGGGGCCTAAGGCAATGGCCTCACTAACCTAGCCTTTAGAGCCGCCCCTGATCTGGGGAGGGTAATATGTACGCATACCTTACCCCTACCCTGGAGGGTAGAGAGGTTGTTTTCGAAAGACCCCCGACTCGAGAGGAAGAAACACTTTACCAACACAACTTTATATAATCATGGAGTTGAATATTAAAAAAGAACATTTTGTTGCACAAGTCAGATACAGGTTACAAAGATGACAGACAACAAACATATGTACATTTCATCTTTGGAGGTATGAAGGCTTCCAACACATGGCCATCTTTTCATGCTTCTCCATCATAGTTCTCGACTGTTAGGTTCCGCCCCATACCAGCATGTCTCCAGCTTAGAAACCTGTATCTTCATCTGGATCTGGACCTCAGTCATAGCAATCAGCAGATTGAGGAATTCCCAGACTGAAGCAGTAGCAACTCAAAAATGGTTTCAACGGCGCTGCTGGCACATCTGGCATGCGGTAGCAGACCTAACATTGGCATATGTACAATACTCGCAAGACCAATGTCCTGAATCATCTATGTTTCTGGAACTGCTTGACTTCGATGTGGTTCCCTTCCCTCTACCGCCTTTAGCTTTGCTGCTCCCACCACCCAGGCTTTTCGAGCTAGCTGCCCTGCTGCAAGCACCATGAGCGTCCACATCCGCGAGACCATTTTCTAAGGCTTGGACCAGATTCTCAAAATAATTTCTAGTCACACTGTCATCATTCAAACAGAATAAATTATAAGAGTGCTCTCCTTACTCATCTCTACAAATAAACTAGAACGGATGAAATATCCCTGCATTTCAGCAAGATGCTCAGTAAAATGAGGAATAACCTCCACCTGGTAAACAGTTCAACTAAAGTTGGAGGTTAGCAAAGGACAAGTACAGACCCTAAAGCTAATCAAACCTTGATTGAAAAGATTTTCGTTAATGCAGTACAACAACCATACTACTTTTCTCTTACTAAAAATATGAATCACAAGAGATTTTGCCAGCTCTGATGCTGGAAATATTAGCTAACACCAGAAACCCCAGCTTGAGTGACTCTCAAGAAACAAGGTTGCTACACTAGCACTAATCCAATTTAAATTTTGTTGCATAATCCTGTACGGGTAAATTCTCTAATTGGTGATAATTCTAATCAAAAAAATAATTTGACATATGTTGCATTAAGAATGCTTACTCTATTGACTTGCTGATCCCACTGAGAAGCAGGTCTCCAGATCTCAATTTTTCTACGACGCACTACTTAATTGGTCGCGTAATAATAAGAATTATGGGAATGGAAAATTTAGTAAAGACAGAATAGTCGCCCATTCAACTTGCCTTATCTATTAACTGATTCCAAACAACAGAACCACTTAAAACTTGGTCTAAGCCGTAAAAAAGGGTTGATCATTTTAGTGGAATATCATAAACCCTCAAGCAAATGCAAAAACTTCTTATTACTATTCCAATAAAAAGAAGTGCAGGAGCCTCTCCAAACTTGCAACCATTGAAACCTCGTCTGCTAAAAAAGTTAGTAATAATGTTCAGCAAGCTTTTAGTGTTTCTTAAGGAATGTTAAAAGATATCCTACTGTCTTGCTACACCCTCACTTCAGTAGGGAAAAAAGTAGTGTCTTCCTATAATAATCAAATGCTATAGAATCTGTTCATCTGCTCCTACCGAGATGAAAAGCAAGAATAATTTTTTTGTTCTCCTAAATCCCGGTAGAAAAACTGGTATAGCATAAATGATTTATCCAACTAACAGTCTTCTACTCATCATTTTAAGAGGCAGAAATCTCCAAATCTCTTGCAAAGAAAATTTACAGAGCAGCACTTGAACCATCATATTCACCAGCCACTTATAGAAATAGACTAGAGCTCTAGGTTTAATTCAGAATCTAAATACCTTGTAAGCCCGGCAAGCTTTGTCCGGAACTCATTAAACTCTTTTGACGGGCCTTCTGCATCGAGGTACCCCTGGAGTTCCTTCTCCGCACACTGATGAAGCCGTTCAAGTCCAGACTCAGCCTCACCTACGGCATTAACGATAAGTGCCTCAATACAGCAAGGGAAGCATCTAAATGTGTTTCTGAAGGGAAGCTAAGGCAAAACCTTGTAAATACTCAAAGAACTGCCTCTTGGCATATTCATGCTCGAGTAAGTAATAACCATAAGCATATGTCCATTTTAGTACACGCCTACATTCAACTATCTGCAAAGATTTAGCCGTCATAATCAGCATATATACATGAACCACGAGAGAGTAAGAACGTTAGATATTGATGTAGAAATTAAGATTACCTGCAACCAGGCCTCTATAATAAATTTGAGCTGTGATTCGGGTTGACACTGTTTGTCGCTCAGCTTCTCAAGCTGCAACGTGCAATAAATATAAATGCTTTCCGGAAATTCAGAGAAATAATCAGCCAATGACAACTTGAAAGAGAAAGATGCCTGAGTCCTTTTTCACACCCAACCTTGTATGTGACGACTTCTGTGGGTTGCTGATGATGAATATGCAATATAGGGAATATGAAAGATAACAAAAAGCTTTTGTTTCGCCTCAAATAAAAAAGGCTTTATATCATCACAATGAGATATACCCCACACACAAAGATCGGGACAGAACACACCGCTCGTGCATGAACATAAGTTGGGAGATAACAAGCAGAGACAGTTAAAACACTTCCAGAAGAGACAGACTAAGAAGAACAATGAATTTAAACTCAGCAGCTCAGTCTATAGAAATGGGGACAAGACTTCCCAGGGAAAATATTCTGTGCATATAACGATAAATCCTTTTCAATTAATCTGTACATCTGAATCTGCATTCTTCATAAATTTAATATGATCATTTTTCCTCTCTTCAAGAAAGAGAAACAAGCACTTTAATCAAGCAGTTTGTTAGTTAAATTTAAAAGGTAATAGCAAATAGCAGATGATTGTTACATGTAAAAGAAAATTTCCTTACATGTACTGTTTGCATTTGCTGAAGATCTGCAAGTGCCTTTTGCCGAGACTGAAATGAGACATAAAGAAGACATTACTGACATTCAGATAAGCAGTTAAACAAAGACCATGCAGTATTACGAGTAAGACTTCTCCCGATAAATAATAAAGCATCAGAAACAAATGCAACCATATTCTGCGGCAAGAAAACATAATTGTGCTTAGTCTCTATCCCCATGATGCAGTCTTTGCCCAGTTCCAGCAGGAAATGTATGCAGGGCTATGAAGACACATAAAGAAGTTTAACTACTTGAACAGATAAGATAGTAAGAAAGCCATCTCTGAATGCATTCATGACATTGAAATAAAAGAGATTTTTTTCTGGATCATTGCTTCTGAAACTTTCCAATTCAGACCCACGAAAGGGCAATGCTTATAGTGCGCGCATACTGCACAAGATGATTTGAGAAAACAGCAGGAAAAATCATTCACTTGAAAGAATAATCTCTCATGAGGAGGATCCAAGCCCCAAGTTCCCAGTTCCGAAGGTATCTAAGATAAGTATCACATATAAAGATGACAAAAGAAGCTATAAATATGTCTTTCTGGATTGGGTTGACTTTGCTACTAAGGAAAGAGGCTATATTTTGGGACAAACTAAAACAGAAAGCAGGTCAAACAAAAGTGGAGGATAAGTTAAATTATTTTCCCTAGTTATCTTCATAGCAGACTCTTTTCATTCCAATTTCTTTTTTTTTTTGAGAAGGTAACATGTTGTATGTATTAAACACAAAACAGTACATGGGTTGTACTGAAACCAAATATACAAGTGAGCAAAAAGAGTAAACCAGTCTACATGTTTAACAGGAACCTAATGTGTCTAAGATAGAAATAGTATCCTCTGGGTAGATCTTGTTGCACCAAAAACAAAAAAGCTTAATACAGTTAAGTTTGATCTCTTGCAATGTGTTGTTGTTCTCGAAACATCTAGAGTTCCTTTTTTTCCAAATTGTCCACCAAATACTAGCAGGGACCATTCTCCATCTGTTTTTGTTGTCTGCCCCAGCTCCAGCTGCTTCCCAACTAAAGAGAGCTTCAGTAATCTTTCTAGGCATTGTCCAAGCTATGCCTCTGAGATTAAAGAAGATCTTCCATAACTGGTTAGTTATCCTACAATGCAAAAATAGGTGACCAACCGTTTCCACTTCATTATCACAAAGAAAACATCTTGAGCATAGAGTCCACTTCCTCTTGTTTAAATTTTCATGTGTAAGCACAACTTCCTTTGTCAGTAGCCATGAGAAACATGCAACCTTATATGGTATCTTGGTCTTCCAAATATGTTTCCAGGGCCAGTTGTTGACTTGAGGTATTGGTTGGTTTATCGTTTTGTAGGCTGCATTGACACTGAATTTTCCACTGCTATGTCCCTGCCATCTCAATGTGTCATCTCCATTCTGAATTCATGTGAAGTTGTCCAGTTGTTTATGGAACTCAATCATTCTATTTATCTCCCAATCATTCAAGTCTCTTCTGAGTATTAGTTCCCAACCTTGAGGTGACCACATTTCAGTTATAGATCTTTGTTGGTGATGAGCTAGAGCATATATGTCAGAGCATTAATCCTTCAGAGCTCCATTTCCCAGCCAATTGTCATTCCAGAATGATGTCCTGCTACCATTTAGCACTTTAATAGAGACTTGGTTTTTTAGGGTTGGCCATAATATCCTTATGGATCTCTAAAGACTAACTCCATAGGTTGTGCTAACTGGGTTAGTCATCCAGTTGTCTTCTACTTCATATTTGGCTTTGATTACCTTGCTCCACAAACTATGAGGGTCTTGAGAGTACCTCTATAGCCATTTTAGTTTAAGGGCTTTGTTGTGATTCTTCAAGTTTCTAATTCCCAATCCACCTTGCGCTTTGCCGAGAGTTACCTCTTTCCACTTGACCAGTTGATAGGCCTTTTTTTCCTTTTTGCCTTGCCACAAAAAATTCCTTCTTGTGCTATCCAGCCTTCGAATGATTCCCGCATGAATGGGAAAAAGGGACATCATATAGGTTGGCAGTGAGTCTAATACCGAGTTAATCAGAGTGAGCCTTCCTCCCATTGACAAATATTAACATTTCCATCTTGACAACTTTTTCTCACATTTCTCCGGTACATTGTTCCATATTGCAGTAGATTGACTTGGCCCCCAGTGGCATACCCAAATAAGTGGTAGGGATAGTCCCCACTTCTCCCCCCAGGATCAGTGCCAAATCCTCCATGTTTGTTACTTCATTGATCGGGAAGAGATGACTCTTTCTCCAATTAATGTGTAGCCCAGAAATTCCTTCAAAAAGAACCAGTATAATCCTCAAAACTCTTAGTTGTTCCACTTCTGCAACACAGAAGATCAAGGTGTCATCGGCATATTGAAGATGTGTAATCTCCCGGTTGTTATGTCCATCCATTGAGTTTGGCTTTTTTGATCATGTTGTTCAAACCCTCAATAGCTATTATGAAAAGAAAAGGTAACAAGGGATCACCCTGCCTGAGACCTCTCTCAGTAGGAAAGAATCCTTCTGGAGAACCATTAATAATGACTTAGAATTTGACAGTAGATATACAGAATTTCATCCATTTAATCCATTGCACTCCAAATCCCGTTTGTTGTAGCATGTTTAGTAAGAAATTCCAATTCACATGGTCAAATGCTTTCTCAATATCTAGCTTGCAAAGGATACCAGGCTTCTTCTGGTTTTGTCTTGAGTCTATTGCTTCATTGGCTATTAGTATGGCATCCATTATTTGCCTTCCTTTTATGAATGCCATTTGTTGAGAATCTATCAATTTTCCCATCACCTTTTTCAACCTCTCAGTCATGACTTTTGCAATAATCTTGTAAATGCTCCCTATTAGGCTTATAGGCCTGAAGTCCCTCAATTCCTTTGCACCATTCTTCTTGGGGATCAAGACAATGTAGGTTGCATTGAAACTCTTTTCAAATAAACCATGGGAGTGAAAATTGTGAAACCCCCCCATTATGTCCTGTTTAAGCACGTCCCAACATTTAATAAAGAATCCCATTGTAAAGCCATGTGCCTTGTCCATAGCACACAATTTCAAACACCCAAAAACTTCTTGTTCATCGAATCTTCTTTGTAGTAAATTTGTATCTTGCTCAGTTATTGTTGGACAACTCCTAAAATTGGTTGCAGGTCTCCGTTCTTCAGTCTCATTGTAGAGTTTTTTGTAGAAACTTACTATCTCATTTTTGATTATTTGTGGATCTGTGATTGACTCATCTTGGATCATTAAGTGGTCAATGTTGTTGCATCTTTTGTGAGCATTGGCAGTCTTATGGAAGAACTTTGTATACATATCTCCTTCTTTGAGCCAAATGGCCCTGGACCTTTGCCTCCATGCCACTTCTTCATTCTTCAGAAATTCTTCATACTTCAACAGTAGTGATGTCTTCTCCACCATTTCCCCCTCAGTTAGGCTTTTTACTTCTAGTACTCTGTCCAGTGCAGCCAGCTGATTATGTAAAAACCAATCTCAACTGTACACGTCCATATTGATTGAACGGTTGAACTATCGAGATGTCCAATCAGGTCAACTTCATGCTGACAATTGCTTAAGAATATAACTTAATAGTGCTAGTACATTATTGTTTTTAGAACTGGTAATGTATTTTATGTATTAATAACAGAAATCTGGTACTAACTACTAAGTTGGTACCAGAAAATTACAATGATTGGAACCTTTGTACACCAAACAAAAAGGAATGGTTCCATCTATAATAAAGTTCTAATCCTGCAGTGCATCTAAGAAATCAAGCATGCTATTCCCATCTCTAACATCCCGTAGGATGCACCAAAAAGCCAAAAGCCATACGCATGAGTATTTCATTTTCTGTACAACTTGGTGCTAGTACATCATCCATCTATATTTCTCATAATGCATCAGTAGCTCTATAGATTGTTAATAATAGACTCCCATTAGGAGCAGAAGTCATGCAGCATCTACCACAATTTGACACATTACCATGGACATTATACTTTCTTGCTACTATATGTAAATTGATGACACTAAAAGCAAGATCATGTGCAGCAATTTCATGTGACAGTAATTTTATCAATCATCCATGCAAGAAGCCATCACCTCATGCTTAGGATACAAATTTAGGTCTGTAAAAATAACAATAGTATCTGGAAAGAACTCGAGCAAATACCAATCTTCTCTTTCTATCTTGTTTCTCCTAACGGTTGTAAAGTTGAGATAGCTGATAATGAGAAAACAACCAAAATACAGGTGTCATAAACCTCTACCTACCGACTGGTTGGTGGCCCATCTTTCGTAGTAGTGTGTATACCTCTCTAAAGAATTTTTTGCCATTTCTCTCCTCTTTTCAGATTCATCAAACTGGAAGCAAAACATCAGTTAGTTTATGACTAAAAGAACTGAATTGGCAGACAGATCTTGAAATAGAAAATACTAAAAGAGCAAAGATCTTACCACCCCCTCTTGCTTTGCTGCCTCGTAACGGTTGCATGCATAGAAGCCACCTGTTCTCTCACCGTGATCCGTCCAAGGGCCAAGGCAGAGCCTGCAAAGATGTCTTCTTAGGAACAAAGATTCACAAGAATCACAATGAAACAAGATCTGGTGGATTATTATTTATTTTTTTGTGTGTGTTGGTTGAGGGGGGGTCCTGCTGCTTGGTGTGTGTATGATAAACGAAGCAGATGTACAAATTGAAGCATGGCTGAAAAAAATTCTATTTGCACACCCCATACAATATTGTGCAAGTAGCATATGCTAGAAACAGGAACAGAAATTTCATGTATAGCTGATACACTTACCAGCAAAACTCAAATTTACAGGGTGGTGTGCATGTGATATGCATGCACCCTTGATTTTTCTCAATCGGCCGCTTGCATTTCGGACAAGGCTTAGAATTAGCTAATATCCTGCAATATCACGTGGAGTATATACCCACATGTATATCCAGAAAATGCAGCTTTAATTTGAATGGAATTTAAGCTTACATGAAATACACAAATATAATAGTATAGAAAGTTAGGTTATGGGGAGTTGAGCAAACACAAAAACATAGTAGAACACCAAATATATGTCTGCTTGATGCATCTAATAACACCAAAATGTATCTCTGCTTGATGCATGAACTGTTATACAAACAAAAAAAATGCTAGATGTAGGCACCATACAGCAATTAAAATTGCAAAAAAATTGGCACATAATAAATCTCAAAAACCTCAAAATGCTTCTGATCCGACAACATGGAGGGTAGAAACTGGACTCTAACAAAAATAGAAAAATAGAATATACTGAAATATGAGAGCACGCCGCCAGCATTCATCCTGAGACAGGATCCTAACTGAGATTAAAAAAAACAGAGTAGCAGTGGGCCAAATAAAAAATTACCGCCCTTTTGGCTATTGCTCAAGAAAACAAACATTATACTCTTATCTCCATTGGATGAGCAGAACCCTATAATAATTATCATGCAATGCTACATTAATTTTTCCGGGTAGTTAAGCTGTTAGGTGAGTTATATGCAGATGATATAGTATTGATCGACGAGACATGAGGCGATGTTAACGCAAGGTTGGAGATTTGGAGACAAACCCTGGAGTCTAAAGGTTTCAAGTTGAGCCCGACTAAAACTGAATATTTGGAGTGCAAGTTCAGCGACGTGACTCATAAAACGGACGGGAAAGTGAGGCTTGATACACAAGTCATTCTTAGGGAGTTTCAAGTACCTCGGGTCAATAATCCAAGGTAATGGAGAAATTAACGAGAATGTCACATATCGTATTGGAGCAGGTTGAATGAAATGGAGCCTCACTTTCGAGGTTTTATGTGATAAAAATGTGCCACTAAGACTTAAAAGGTAAATTCTACGGAGTGGTAGTTAGACTGACTATGTTATATGGGGCGGAGTGCTGGCCTGTCAAGAACTCCCATGTCCAAAAGATAAAAGTAGCAGAAATGAGGTATGCTGAGATGGATGTGTTGGCATGCCGGGAAAGATAAAGATTAGGAAATGACGATATTTGGGTCAAAGTGGGAGTAGCCCCAGTGAGGATAAGACGCGGGAAGTGAGGCTGAGATGGTATGGGCATGTGAAGAGGAGATGCATAGATGCTCCGGTGAGGAGGTGTGAGAGGTTGGCCATGGCGGGATTGAGGAGAAGCAGAGGTCGAACTAACTGCAATGTTATCAAAGGCGCGCTTAAAGCGCGCTTAAACCCTGAAGCGAGGCTCAAAACATGTTGAGCGCTACGCCTCGCTTAATGGGTGCTTCAGTGTCGTCATCAAGGCTCTAAGGCATACTTTTCCTTCTAACGAGCGTAATCCGGAAGAGGTGACATTAAACAATTGATATTTTCACTTTATTGTAAACTTTCTTCAATTTCTTTGTCCATATATTTGGTATTCATGGTTATGGATATTAGCCTTGGACTACACATACATATTTGTAGTTATTCTCCATTTGCGCCTTTCTTCAATAAAGCCCATGCTTTATTTGCGCTTAAAGCCTCAACAGACCTTAGAGCTTTTTTGCGCTTTTCGCCTTTGATAACACTGGGCCTAAGAAGTATTGAGTAGAGGTGATAAGGCAGGATATGGCGCGGCTTCAGCTTACTGAGGACGTGCTTAAGTGAATATCGAGAATTAGGGTAGAAGGATAATAGGTAGCAGTTGTGTCTTCTTTTCGTGCTGGTAGTTTTGGTATTAGTCTCGTTTCCTAGTATTTTCTCTTTCGTGCGGGTAGTTTTGGTATTAGTCTCGTTTCCTAGTATTTTCTTATCCGAAGATTTCTTTCACCGTATGTTGTTTCTTTCGCCTCGATTATTTTATTTCATCCTCTCTTGATGTTGTTACTGTTTTATTGTTTCCGTTTCTTTTTTATCTCTCCTTGAGCCAAGGGTCTATCAAAAACAACCTCTCTACCTTCACAAAGTAGGGGTAAGATCTTTGTACACACTACTCTCCCCAGACCCCACTTGGTAGATTTACACTGGGTTTGTTGTTGTTGTAGTTGTTAAGTTGTTTGATCAACTTTACCAGGGACTTTCAAGTAGTAACAATATCCATCACTAAAGGTTACATGTACAAATCAAAAGGACATATAACATTAAGCATATGTTTCTCTTCCCAACAACCCTGGTTAAAATGTTCTGCTTCTATGTTCTCTTTGAGACCGTTCACAGGAACAATCCCTTCTTTGGATAAGATAAAACCTACTCCATACTCCCAAATGTATTCAAAATTCACCATAACACAAAATCTACCAACAGGGAGAAAACAAGTTGGAATTAAAACTTAGACGAAAGAGCAATAGGGGATCTTTTCTTAAAAGTTCCAAGCAGGAAAATGGCTGCAGCTTCTTAGGAACATCAGAGTTTTTATGCTCCAACTTTACCTTTGGAACTTTTGGTCCCACAAGCACTATTTTCCCAATAAAAGGAAGATATTCAGGATTATAGTAAGTTCCAACCAAAGGTATGAGCCACTTCCACCTATGTTTCCAAGACGGTTGAACCCCCTCTATGGAGCAACAATTTGATCAGGGAACTTACTAACTTAATAGCTCCTTCATGAAGTTATCATCTCTCTTCCACGACTAATTTACCAAAGTCAGCTAAACCAAGTAATACAAAAGACAAAAAGAGAGGATTACAAATTCTGATATTGCATACCAATTCATGTTTTCAGATTCAGCACTGTTCTTCAAAATCCACTTGGACACAGTTCCACAATCAACTGGACGATGAGTTTCCTCGGTACACTGCAAATAAATTCATAAATCATAGTGACTACAGAAATGCAGAAACAGAACAACCATTAACTAAAGTTAAGTTTAAACATTGCAACTCACATTCCAGCAGAAACTATATGAGCAGCCGCAAGTAACATCATAGCTTCCGCTACCAACAATAAAGTCAACTGCATAATCACATCCTGGAGCAGGACACCATTTTGTCTAAAGAAGACCAGAAGAACCTTTAGGAACTTAATAGACGCACAAAGCATATACTAAAGATTCTTCTAAAAGAAAAATAACTAAAACAACTCAAAGTATCACTATAGGAAAGAGGGAAAGGGGGGAGGAAGATTTAGGCAAATAGCAAAAGCTTTATGCAAACGATTACCTTTCTATTGTCCTCCACAAAGGACCTGATAAAGTAGTGCTTATACTTCCTTTTATCATCCTCACTTGCCAATTTGTTTATCATATCTAGACCTATAGCAGCACTACAAGATGGATCAGGACAGCGCAGCATCAAGCATCCAGGACCATCACTGATGGCCGTGCCAATATACCCTGCACCAAATAAAGAAAAGATGAGAAGCTCCGTGGGATGCCTAAAGAGAAAAGTAGGAAAAACCAACCATACCACGAACAGTGAAAATATTACTTCATTCACATGAGAGATTTAAGAAAATATTTTACATCAATCTTCTCAATTATACTTCAACATTGTTCTATGATGACAAGATTAACCACAAAACGTCTCAGATAATGTAACTGTAATCTTTTCTCTCTAGCTCCCCATATCCATAAGTTCTGAGATCAGCTTTGGCACCAATTCTTCTCTATTTAAGTGGGAAAAGTCCCCGTACACAAGTGGTATCAGAAAACCTAGACAAAGCATCTCTCCATGAAAGTCACCAAATCAACTATTCCATTAGGAACTTCGTGGGTGCGTCAAAAATTAACCAACAACAAGAGAGCTTAGCTATACAAAACATTTTCCAACCCCGTAAAAGCTCTATTGTTCTTTTCCCCCAGACTACCAACATAAGAGCAAAGGAGTTACCTATAATATAATTCAGAAATCAAGAATAACCCTGAAAGGAGTATAAAAGGTTTAATCCTCGCATTAGTATAATGTTGTCTTTTTCTTCTTCTTTGGGATCGGTAAAGATAATTGCATTGATTCATAGCAAAAAGAATATGCTGTGAGAAAATGGACATCCAAAACCATAGTTGCATTACAAATTGTGTAATGAGCTCAAAACCATGGTCTCTACATCCTTTATTACCATCATGTTGCACCAAAAAAGTAAAAAAGAAGGGCAACTAGACTTCACAGTAATTACAGATTCCTTTTTGCTTTCAAAAAAGCTAGCAGTTCTTTCTATCCAAATGGACAACCATGTAGCTGCTGGAATGAAGTTCCAAATTTTGACATTTGACTTCCCGAAATCTATCCTGGACCAGCACTGAAGGAACTCTGGAGTACTGTTATCTTCTTCATCCCAACACCTTTTAGTTCTCAACGAGCTGGATGAGCTCCAAAGGAAGCCTCAACCACAACAGCAAGATAACCAGCATGCGTAAGACAGTAGAAAAAGGCTAGTTTTGACTGCCGAGATAAGGCTAGTTTCATGAAACATAGAATGCCAGATTTCTCAAGGAGAGAGAATATTTAACCCCGGACACCTTTCATAAATTCATTAAAAAGTGGCACTTCTCCTAAGAGACCAACCTTGCCAACAGGTAAGACAAAAAGGATGACCACAAGCAGCGGCAGTGATCTCATTACAAGGATAATCATCAAAGCAGATCCCACATGTAAGCTGCAAGAAAGAAAATTTGCATCTTGAATTCAAGGAAATAGTAGCGATCAACGTTAAGACTCTAGTTTTCATCCAATCTAAAGGAAGAAAATGCTCTTCCTCTATGAAATTTAATTACCTCTTCTTCATCAGGGAGCGGCACATGATTCTCTAATAAACCAACAATCCTGCGGACCTTTCCTTCATCTGCAAACCATTCATCATTCACTTTGCTGACACTCCTGTCAGTAAAGGCTAGGATATTCAGCATATAAGCCCCAAAACCTTCCAAGTTTACTACTATGTTGTAAGTAAGAGCAATGTGCATCAGACTTTAAGAACCTAGATGCCCAAGCATTCTATATGACTAGAACGATTTGTATGCTCTACAAATTTACTGATGGCCACAAAAATTAACTGAGGACAGGGAAAACTTCTAGCTCAATACCCATTCTATATCAACATCTAACATATATAATCATAACTACAAAATAATGCTTATGTCTTATGAAAAGAATTTACCAGTTATAATGGCGAAGCAGAATACCAGCAGCTACCCTTGAAATGGAGAGCACTGTAGATATCTTTGTAATACTATCCTCTTGGCATTTGTGAATATCAGCTTCATTCAAGATGCTAAAATTTGACTAAAGAAAAGGTAAATCAAAGTATCAGCCTAAAAGTTTTTTTTTTTAAATGAGAACTTGTTGTAAGCAAGCATTTGGTAGAGAAAAAAACTTGATACAACTCATGGGTGTGGCCTCATGATCAATGAAGTGGGTTAAGAACTATGAGGTCTCAAGTTCAAATCCCAGTGGAGGCAAAAAAACTAAGTGATTTCATCTCATATGTCCAAACCTCGGTGGACATAGTTACCAGTACCTGCACTAGTGGCAGGTAGCAGGTATCCCGTGGAATTAGTCGAGGTAAGCGGAAGCTAGGCTGTACAGCATGGTTATCAAAAATGAAATAGCTAGTTAAAGATCACAACCACTGGATAACCATGGTTACACACTGGGAATTCAATAGTTAATTCACTTTATCAAAAACTAAGATAATTAAGCAAAGTTTAGCGGTAGCTAATGTACTAAACCTAGTGTTTTCCAGAATTATTATCAGATTACAACAAATTTGTAACTGTATTTGGCTTAAAGAGATCCATATGATAACTTAAAGCTTATTAATCGTAAGCATACAATTCTAGAATTACACTATAATTATCAAATGAGATTCCATCCCTATTCAAAATCTCGTCCCCTGTTTCTCTTCTAAGTCCACTTGAATACTTGCAACATCTTATGGCCGTTCTGCTCTATCCTTCTATTATTTCTTTTGGAGCTATAATCCCTCAGGACATTAGGTGATTCAGGTTCCTTGTCAAGGTATTACTCTTCAATCTTAAGAATATATCCAGAATCTCGGAATTCGGTAATTGAAGTGGTAAAAATATCAGCATTAAGAATCAGAAACAGCAGCCAGACTATCACTTTCCTGCCTAATCAAATCTATAATACCTCCAACCCGAAGATGCTTCTTTTCCACAACCTGTTCTTCTAAAGTTTTGGCATCAAAAAAGACATAATGTGCAACTTGGTTTAGCCAGTGGTATTTCTTACCAGGCACCACACAGAAAAAGTTCCTACACTACTCAAGCATTCCTTTGGGGCTTGGAGCACCCATATTCAGCCCAAAAATACTTACTTATTCCTTCCACAATCCATGATAAATTAGGTTTCAGTTTTCACAGCATGCTGGACCTCTAATTCTCCTTGGACTTCCACAAAAACAATAGCCTTTTAAAATCTTTTTTTTTATAAGTAATTAAAGATATTATAAATTTATGCACTAAGTCAGTGCATCATGCATAATTACAGGTTGTGCAAACCCTCAATTGTATCTAGCATTCCATGTTCAATTACCAGATTGCACCAAAAAGCTAACAAAAAAATACATCTCTGTTTAAGGCTGTGAATTTTGCTCGTTGTGCCATCAAAAATTCTATTGTTTCTTTCAAGCCAGACAGTCCACCAAATGGCTTGAGGTATGGTATTCCAAGTTCTTAGAGATTAGCCTTTTGAGTAGCCCCATTATTATTCCATATCAGACTTATAGTATCCCTATTTTTTGAGAAAAAACATATAGTATCCCTATTCAGAACATACTTTTGTCATTATACCATGTCAGACTTATAGTATCCCTATTAGGAACATACTTCTGTAGTCAATGCAGGGTGAGATATCTTAGTTTCACAATGCAGAAGCTTCAAGAGATGTGATTAGAGAAGACACTTGCACCCAATCTTCTGCTCAAAGAAGTACCATTACAAAACCCTTGTTTTTAAAAAAGCATAATGTGGACACTAGACTCCGCAACCTAAAACCAGAAAATCGGAAAAAGAGCAAGCACTATGAGTACCAAGCAAAGGCAATGGTTAATGCTCCTGTCTGTCTTCAAGAAACTAAAATGTATTCTTCAGGCAACCCCAATTATTCTTTTTTCTTTTTATGACGGTGGTATCCGGGCCAACTTGCATGCACCTCAACCATTCCACTAGTACCTACTACCTCCCACCGCACAGATAATGGGTGACTTTGCCCAAGGCTTAGGCAAATACAAATAAAGCAGTCAATCACCTTGTGCTCTTTTGCCCCGCCGGAATTTGAACAAGGCAACCCCAATTAGTCCTATAAAGCTCTTCCCTTTCTTCTCCCCTTCTACTAAATATGGAAGACCACGCAAATCAATTCTAAGCTCGTAGTACAGACATTTCCCCCTGTCGTCACAAATCTAGGTTTCAATTGCCAAAATAAGTATTTGGAAACAACAAAAATGTTAGTTGAGCACCGGAACTCTAGTAGACAAAAAATGGTTGATTTTGAATAAAACCTTAATTAGCAGCTGAAACAATCGTCCATTAAATTTGTTTTCTAACATAAACTATTTCCAGTAATCATAACAAAATAAAAACAGCTCCAAATTCAAAAGTTCCTAAACTTGCAGCTCAAAAATGAATTTTAACTATAAAAAAAACTAAAAATCATATTTTATTTATATATATTGAAAGTGTGTACCTGAGAACGGTTATGAGCGAGGAGCGTATTGGAATCATCGTCGGATTCGTTGTCGTTGAAATCGTAATCCATGACGTCATCATCGTCGGACTCGTGGGCGTCGCCGCCGCTGTAGAAGTCATCGTCGAATGATTCTCCGTCGTCGGTGGCGTCCTGTATCATCATTTCATCCTCCGATGTCATTTCTCCTTTTTCACCCCCCCCACCCCTTCTCGATCTGTATATATACACGGATGTGAATGAATTGTGTGTATGTATAGGTTATGGGTTTAGTAGAGAGAATACAATGGAAATTGGGGAAAGTGAAAATGGGCGACTTTCTTTTCTATTCGCCTTTTGTTGTGTTGGTGGAAAACGACAGGAATAACAACAACGTTACATGTAATACAAAAAACAAAAGAAAATTAGGAACCAAATTCTTTTCCCTTAGATTGACGTTACATCAACAAATATGCTACTCGTATTTCTTTTTTGAAGAATTAACTTAAAGAGTAGTTTATTTGACCGTTCAAATTTAAAATAACTAATAAATATTTAATATATAAATAATTAGGTTTATATATATATACACATTTAAAAAAAAATAATGTATAATTCATGTACATCGACTAGGACAAATAAATAATATATATAGCTGGCTATTTGTGTAATGATTCCTTCTTTTTAATCTACCGATAACTATAGGGAAGGTGGTTCAACATAATCATTTACTAACTTATATATAAGAAATTAGGGGTCTCAAAGGATTACTCTGGTGGTCACAAGGGAGGTTGGTGGTGGAATGGAGAGGTGCAAGGAAAAGTGTAAACCAAGAAAGCAGCATATCTGAAACTAGTGAAAAGTGTAGACGAGGAGGAGAAGAGGGAGAATATGGAGCATTATAAGTTGGCTAAGAAAGAGGCAAAGCTAGCAGTTACGGCGGTCAAGACTGTAGCTTTTAGTCATTTGTATGAGGAACTCGAGGGCCGAGGTGGGGATAAGATGTTGTTCAGGTTAGCCAAGACGCGAGAAAGGAAGGCGCGTGACTTGGACCAAGTGAAGTGCATCAAAGACGAAGAAGGTAGAGTTTTGTTGGATGAGGGACTTATCATCGGAGATGGCAGACCTACTTCTATAGTCTCTTGGACGAGGAGGGGGACAGGAGCATTGTACTGGGTGAGGTGATTTGGAACTCTCCGGGAGTCATTATGACTTTAGGTATTGTAGGCGGATTAGAGTTGATGAAGTTGAGGGGGCTATGTGTAAGATGAACAGGGGCAAAGCGACCGGGCTGGATGAAATCCTGGTAGAGTTTTGGAAGAGTGCGGCAAGGCAGGCTTGGAGTGGCTCACTGGGTTATTTAATATCATTTTTAGAACAAAGAAGATGCCCGAAGAGCGGAGGTAGAGCACGATGGTTCCTGTATACAATAACAAGGGTGATATCCAAAATTGCAATAACTATCGGGGTATTAAGCTGCTTAGCCATACTATGAAAGTATGGGAGAGAGTGGTAGAGCTAATGGTGAGGAGAAGTGTGTCTATTTTCGAGAACCAGTTTGATTTTATGTCGGGGCGTTCGACTACAGAAGCCATCCACCTTATTAGGAGATTGATGGATCAGTATAGGGAGAGAAAGAAAGACTTGCATATGGTGTTCAACGACTTAGAAAAGGTGTATGATAAAGTTCTGATTGAGGTTTTCTGGAGATGTTTGGAGGCTATAGGTGTACATATTACCTACGTTAGGTTGATTAATGATATGTATGATGGAGTAAAGACCCGAGTGAGGACGGTGGGTGGGGACTCTGACCATTTTCCGTTATGACGGGGTTGCATCAGAGGTCGACACTCAGCCCTTTTTTGTTTGCTCTAGTGATGGACGTACTGACGCGTCACATCCAATGGGAGGTATAGTGGTGTATGTTATTTGCATATAATATTATATTGATTGACGAGACGTGAGACACTGTGAACGCTCAATTAGAGGTATGGAGACAGACCCTGAAATCTAAAGGTTTCAAGTTGAACAGGACCAAGACAGGATACTTGGAGTGTAAGTTCAGTGGCGAGACTCAAGAAGGGGAAGAGGATATGAGGCTGGACTCGTAGGTCATCTATAGGAGAGGGAGTTTTAAGTACCTTGAGTATATTATTCAGGAGGTGGGGAGATTGATGAAGATGTCACACATCGTATTGGGGCGGTATGGATGAAATTGAGACTCATTTACGGTGTTTTGTGTGACAAGAAGGTGCTACCGAAACTTAAGGGTAAGTTCTATAGAGTGGTGGTCAGACCAACGATATTGTATGGGGCTGAATATTGGCCAGTTAAGATCGCTCATGTCCAGAAGATGAAGGTAGCAGAGATGAGAATGTTGAGATGGATATGTGGGTACACCGGGTTAGATAGGATCAGAAATGAGGTTATTCGAGACAATGTCACGACCCTAAATTCCCTCTATAGAAGGTCGTGATGGTACCTAGTCTCTAAGACTAGGTAAGCCTATCAATGCAGAATAATCATAAATATCTGAAATAAATAAACTACAATTCAAATAATTACAACCCCCAAAACTCGGTAGAAATAAGTCACAAGCTTCTAAAAATTTGTTCTTAATATCTCTATGTATCACGGTCTAAAGAAAAACAAGGAAGCAACATAAAATGATAGAAGGGGACTCCGAAGTCTGCGGACGCTGGCAGATATACCTCGAAGTCTCCGTGCGCAGGTAACTCACTGACGTCTAAACTGGTAAGATGTACCTGGATCTGCACAAAACGATATGCAGAAGCGTAGTATGAGTACACCACAGTGGTACCCAGTAAGTGCCAAGCCTAACCTCGGTATAGTAGTGACAAGGTCAGGTCAGGCCCTACTGGAGAATAGATAATGACATGAAAAAAAATGTTTAAACAATTTAATAAGAAAAAATGACTATGGAAATGAATCAAATAGTATGTCACATTTAATGACAGCAAATAATTGCAAATAATATCTCGTGGAATCAAAACAGAATTCCTTTCAACTTTATGAAAATCACGACAATTAATCGAAGGCAACTATGGCCATAAATCAATATCAACAAGGGCACTACCGATGTACCGCTTCGTAGTCCCAAATCATAAATAAATTCACAATATCTCATTTTATTATTTCATCGTGGGAGCCTTCACAATTTATTTCAAAGAAAATATTTTTTCCGAAATAGCATCCCGTGTTTTAGCCATTTTTATCACACCGCGTGACTTCTAGTAGTTCCCCTACTAGCCACGCGTATTAAATCACCCTTATCTCACCGCATGCGTTTTAATTTTCAATACACATAACTTATACCACTGCATGCGTTTTAATTTTCAATACACATACCTTATACCACCGCATGCGTATCAATATCACAATATATCATAATTTGTACCTCAAGTGCTCAAATAATTTAACTTGCCAACATAATTCAACAACAATATTATCCACAATAAAGAGCTCACGGATCATGCAAAAATAAATCATCAATAATATTTTTTCACAATAAAGATCTCACGGCTCTATCACAATGAGTACGAAAATCTTACACAAATATTCAGGAATAAATAATTCAGCAAAATAATATTTCAAAATCTTTAATACGTTACTTCAATACCAAATTTAAAATATCAAATACTTCATATTAATAATATTTAAATTAAAGAAAATCAATTTTAAATAATGCACAGAATAAAAGAAATCAAGTTTCAACTAAACAGGTAAAACAATTAGTAGAAAAAGGTCAAGCAAATTTAAAGTATACAAATCAAATCAATGATAGAGAATATAACAAGATTTAATAATTTAATTAATATACAACAACGATCTTCACAATTTAAAAACATAATCCTTCACATTTGGTCTGTGTACACACTCGTCACCTCGTGTACACGACTTTCATTACATTACAATTAATACCAATCATTAGGAGAAATTTCCCCCACACAAGGTTAGACAAGTCACTTACCTCGACTTGCTCCAATTTAACCAAGTAGTATACTTTTTTCTCGATTTTCTGATTCCGGTCGACTTGTATCTAGTCATAAATAATTCGATACAGTTAACAAAAATTATAGAATTAATTCTTTAAGAAAATACTATATTTTTCAATAAAAATTCAAAATTAGCTCCAAAAATGGCCCGTGGGGCCCACATATCGGAATCCGAAAAAAGTTACGAAATATGAACGCTCATTCAACTACGAGTCTAACCATACCATTTTTACAAAAAATCTGACATCAACTTGACCTCCAAATCTCAAATTCTCATTTTGAAATCCCTAGGCCCAAATCCTCTAATTTCACCTCAAAAACATGTAATCTATTTGAAATATTCAATGATAATCCAATATAATTGACTAACAATGATCACATGGGACTTACCTCAAGTTTCCCGGTGAATTCTCTTCTGAAAAATCGTCAAAAACCGTGTTGAAAATGTCCAAATGATAAAAATATCAGAACTCCTCTGTTTTTGAAATCTGGTCAGTGCTTTCGCACCTGCGGACAAAATTCTCGCACTTGCGGTCCCGCATCTGCGGAAATTGCTCAACCCTGCTGCCTTTGCTTCTGCGAGCTTTGGACCGCATATGCGCCTTCGCAGGTGCAGAAAATTCCATCGCACCTGCGTACCCGTCCGCACTTGCGCCCTTCCTCTCGCTTCTACGCAACATGAGCCGCATCTGCGGCTCCAACTGGGTATCCCTTCGTCCGCTTCTGCGAGCCACAGCTCGCTTGTCCGAGTCCGCACCCGCGGTCAGTCCCTCCGCAGGTGCAATGACACCAGAAGGTGCAAATTTCAGAATTTGCCTAAGTCCAAAAATTGATCCGATTTTGATCCGGATCGCACTCGTGGTACTCGGGACCTCGTCCGAAAATACCAACAAGTCCTAAAACATCATACGAACTTAGTCGAGCCTTCAAATCACATCCAACAACAATAAAATATGAATCATACATAGATTCAAGCCTAATGAACTTTAAAATTTCTAATTTCTACAAATGACTCCGGAATCCATCAAATCACGTCCGATTTACCTCGAATTTTGCGCACAAGTCATAAATGACATAACGAAGGTATTCAAATTTTCAGAATCGGATTTCAACCCCGATATCAAAAATTTAATCCATCGGTCAAACTTCCCAAAAATTCAACTTTCGGCATTTCAAGCCTAATTCCATTACGGACTTCCAAATAAAATTCTGATCACGCTCCTAAGTCCAAAATCACCGTACGGAGCTGTTGGAATCATCAAAATTCTATTCTGGGGTCGTTTGCACATAATCCGACATCCGATCACTATTTGAACTTAAACTTTTAATTTTTCATCAAAATTCCATATCTCGGGCTAGGGACCTCGAAATTTAATTCCGGGCATAAGCCCAAGTCTTAATTCACGATACGGACCTACCAGAATTGTCAAAACACTGATCTGAGTCTGTTTGTGCAAAATGTTAACCAAAGTCAACTTAGTTGAGTTTTAAAGCTCCAATTCATATTTTAATCTATTTTCACATAAAAACTTTCCAAAAATTTTTACGGGATGTGCACGCAAGTCGAGAAATAATAAATACTTTTTGGGGTCTTAGATTATAGAATTAATCATTAAATTTAAAGATGACATTTTGAGTCATCACATACAAGGTGGGTGTAGCCCCTATTGAGGACAAGATGCGGGAAGCGCAACTTAGGCAGTTTGGTTATGTTAGGAAGAGGATCACAGACGCCCTGGTGAGGAGTTGTGAGAGGTTGACATTGGAGGGCATACAGATAGGTAGATGTAGGCCAAAGAAAAGGTTGGGAGAGGTGATTTTCAAAACATGGCGCAACTTCAGCTGACCGAGGACATGACCCTTGATAGCAAAATATGAAGATCGAGGATTAAGGTAGTAGAGTAGGTAGTTTAGAGTATTCATAATAGTAGTATTGGCATGCAATCTCGTTTTATGTTGGTAGTAGGTTTTTATGACTAATCGTTATTTTCTTTCATTATTGATCACATTACTGTCTTGTTGTTTTTATTCTGCTTTTATATGGCCTTTTGGTACTGTCCCTTCTTGTTTATATTTTCATTAATGTGGTGCTTGTGCTTTTCTGAGCCGAGGGTCTATTGGAAACAACCTTTATATCCTCACAAGGTAGGAGTAAGGTATGCGTACACACTACCCTCCCTAGACCTCACGGTGTGAGATAGTACCGGTATGTTGTTGTTGTTGTTATTGTATATAAGAAAATAATTTTGTCAAAAATTATTATATATTATTGTAATAACATGGCCGGTCGTTTTGGATATTACAACCATGTCCCCCAATTTACTGCTTATCATGTGTTCAATAATAATTATGTGACTCATCGGAGAGGGTTCAAAATAATTTAGAACACTTAGTTCCAAGATTTAAGCTTAAGTTGAAATAGTTGATCGGATGTTGACTATGTGTAAACGACCCCGAAATAAAGTTTTGACGATTTCAATAGCTCCGTATGGTGATTTTGGACTTGGGAGCATATCCAGAAAATTATTTGGAAGTCTGTAGTTAAATTAGGCTTGGTTTGGCTAAAATAGAAATTTAAGTTTGAAAGTTTGATCGGGAACTTGACTTGGAAGTTTGCGTGCAAAATTTGAGGTCAATCGGACTTGATTTGATAGTTTTCGGCATCGAATGTAGAAGCTGAAATTTTTTAGTTTCATTAAGCTTGAATTGGGGTATGATTCGTGGTTTTAGAATTGTTTTAGGTGATTTGAGGTCTCGACTAAGTTCGTATAATATTTTAGGACTTGTTGGTATATTTGGTTGAGGTCCCGAGGGCCTCGGGTGAGTTTCAGATGATTAACGGATCAAATTTGGACTTAAGGAAATGCTGGAATTTTTCTATTAATGGTGTCTTCATACCTACGCACGAGGGACCGCAAGTGCGGCTCGCAGAAGCGTGAAAACTGGTCGCATAAGCGAGCTGGGGATGGCTGGCTGGAAGGCATCGCAAAAATGGTCCAACTCGCGTAGAAGCGAGCCCGCAGATGCGGTCTGAACGTCGCAGAAGCGACCACTGTTGGCAAAGGCTGATTCGCAGATGCGAGCTTCTTCCACAGAAGCGGAGGCCGCAAATTCGATTATGCGACCGCAAATGCGGAAGACGCCAAGCAGAAGCTTTAAGTTCGGGGTTTCACTAATTTTAGCCATTTTCGGATTTTGGAGCTTGGTTTAGGCAATTTTGGAGAGGAACTTTTCCACACAACTTGGGTTTCGAATCATTTGGCGTGGGATTGAGGAGATATGAAGGCATTCGGAGGTTGATATGCGCATAATGGAATTTCTAGAGTATTGTTTAGATTGCTCGGTATTAGATTCGCCTTGTTCGAGGTAAGTAACTTTTCTAATCTTGGAGCTGAGGGTATGAACCCTGACTATACGTGTTATGTGTTTGGTGTTGAGGTGACGCACATGCTAGGTGACGGCCATGTGGGCGTGCACCGTGTGAACTGTGACTCCTTTATTTTTGTGGTATTGTGTAGTTACCTGAACTTATCTGTAATCATGAAATATCTACGTACTAGAGTTATTGAGTTGTGATTCATATTAGAAACTATGTCTAGATTATATGTTTATCTTGTTTGTACCTACTGAGGTCATTACTTCTATTGAGTTATTCGCTTACATTGAAATTTCATACTAAGTCATGTCCATTCATTGCATATCATATCTCATAGTTTATTATTTATTGATACATCATATCATCATTTCAGGCTAGTTTCATGACATTGTGAGCCCGAGAGACTGGAGAGATTGATGATTGAGTGAGGCAGAGAGCTTGATTTTAAAATATTGATACTATAGCACGTGAGTTGTCTGTGCAGTACGTGAGTTGTTCGTGCATATCCAGTTATTATACTATAGCACGTGAGTTGTTTGTGTAGCACGTGAGTTATCCGTGCGGTTCCAGATATTATACTATAGCACGTGCATTATTCGTGCGGATTCAGATATTATACTATAGCACGTGAGTTGTCCGTGCAACACGCGAGTTGTCCGTGCGGATCCAAATATTATATTATAACACGTGAGTTGTCCGTACGGATTATAGCGCTTGGGCTGAAGGAGCCCCTCCGGAGTCTGTACACACCCCAGTAAGCGTAGGTACCTATTGAGTGCGAGTGATTGAGAGGACTGAGTTGATTGATACTCCGAGAGTATGCATATGGTTGTCCATTATTATACACTGCATTGACATGCACACTTGACATACAGTCATAGAGATGCATTTTCCTCATGTTGTACGATATTGCATCATTCATTACTTCTCATACACATTGACAGGTAGGCATAGAGATGTATTGTTCCTCATGCCATTTGATAATGAAACATTTACCTGTTGAAAAGTTTTGGAAGGAAAATCACGATTTTACAAATTTACTCATATTTTAGTATTTTCGGTAAAAGATTTGGGTTTTCACTGTTATACTTAAAAAGCATGCTTAGTTTCTAGAATTGTGAACGAGTTGAACATTATATGTCTGAGTTATTTCCTGTACCACTTTTTATTATATTGTTATGAATTATTGTTGGCTATTGGTGTTGGACCCTGACTTGTGTTCCAGCTTCTCACTACTTTCAACCTAAGGTTAGGTTTATTACTTATTGAGTGCATGGGGTCGGTTGTACTCATACTACACGTCTGCACCTTGCGTGCACATATTGGATGTTGATATTGATGTGATCGACGGGAGCTGGATTGGAAGACACACCTGCGTTCCGATCGTATCTGCCTCTTTTTATGGTAGCCTTAGATTTATAAAAAATCTATTTATATATATTTCGAACAGATGATGTATTTATTTCATACCAACTTTGTAATTTCTAATATTAAAAGCTCATGATTTGCACTACCATTCCTTGGGGAGTGTATTAGAGTCAGTTAAATATTAATTGAATTAGATAGTTGTTAATTGGCTTACCTAACGGGTTGGGTTAGGTGCCATCACGACTTGGTGGTTTTTGGATTGTGACAAGTTGGTATCAGAGCTCTAGGTTCATAGGTTCTATGAATCATAAACAAGTGTTTAGTAGAGTCTTGCGGATCGGTATGATGACGTCCATACTTATTTTCGAGAGGCTACAGGGCATTTAGGATAATTTCTCATCTTTCTTTCCTTATCGTGCAAAATTGATTCAGTTTGAAACATAACTCTTTGAATTCCTTCCACGCATTCGTGCGCGCATGTGAGCGCTCGGTATCAACTGTGCATCACCGGCTTGTGATTCCATGAACGAGGTTCGAAATGTATATTCTGTATTTTGGTGATGGGCCAATATGGAGGACTTGAGGCCAGGTTTAGACCGCAGCTTAGACTCGGTAGCTTTAGTTGTAACTTATACATTTGGACTCATATGTCCAGTAGTGTCCCTATGAGTGGAGCTTGTGGCTCAATAAGCGATCGAATGGTTATACGATAAGTATGATGTGACTGTGGAATGTGTTAAGACGTTTGAATGTGACGAGAAGTGTTTCTTTGGAATGTAAAGAGGGCCATTGGGTGCTTGGTTTTCGTTGTGATATGACGTACAATCTTGAGTTGTGAGTATGTTGAAGGATCTATCATGCAGTTTAATTGTGGAGCGAATTAGATTTTCATGTCGTGTTGATGAGTTAAAACTCAGAAATATTAGGTGATTGCATAATAATGGTGACTGCGAAAGGGTATAGCAAGAAGCTAATTTGAGGGGTAAACAGGTGGGTTATCTCCTGCAAAGTAATCTACGTAGGTGTGTTCCTTATAATGTTGAGTGGAGAGTTTCTTATCTACCAACGGGGTATGTGTTGAGATTTGAACTTGAATCCGGTTGGAAAAGTTGACTTGACTATCAAGAGAATAAATGCGAGTTTAGCGGATGATTGAGGTATTTTATGGTTGGTGTTGCATGAGTTTAAGAATAATTTTTGTTGAACTAACTGTGGTATTATGCTAGCAATAGAGTATGGGTATTGTGAGTTATGGAACGTTTTGTTCTATGGCTTTGAGCCAAGTGGGGGAGCCTGCTGCGGATGGTTTAATCTCATGGTTAAATATTAAATTTTAGTTCTGGTTTGGGACATACTTGTGGATCAATTATGACTGTATAAGTTGAGATCGAGGATGACTCGAGCAAGGAAATTCCTGAATACGGGTAGCATTACACTTTATGAAAATATGATAATCATGGGATGATTAAGTTGTTATTTGAAGGATGTAGTGCGCACGGGGTATGAATTTGATTGGTGGTGTTAAAGCATGGATACTTCTTTATGTGTTGTTGTGCTAATGGGGCACGTATCTTTCGGCCGTTTGGGCGGTACAATTTAGATTTGGGCAAAGTGGATGACTCTTGAGAAGTTTCTAATGGATTTAAAATGTATATGTGGAATTGAAATTTTTTTGAATTCGTATATCGCTAGAACCGGTTATTTACATTGGATGGTGTCGTGACTTGCAGTAATTATGTATGACTATGGATTCTACATGTTAGTATAAGAAAGGAAAATGGACACTTTTAAATTCACATAAGGTCCTTCATAGTGGGTGTCTCGGTTGTGGTACTTTGTGGTGCTTAAGAAGAATACAGTGGCTTATGGGCCTTAGGGCGGTGTGGTTTTATGTTAGGATGTCTTGTAGTGAGCTTTGGGTAAGGATCATAGTGTTCTGACAAGCAGAAGTGTCAACTTGATGGCTATTCAGAAGAAACTAGGAGAAAATAGGACAACTAGGTAGCAGGCTAGACCAACATGGTAATGGTATGCTCGATTCTTTTGGGTAATTATGATGTGGTGAGGTTCTACAGATGTTTTGACGGCAATATTCTTGGGTTTGACAACCTGCGTGGCTTGGTCGAGTTAGAGGAATTTAGATATGATAGCTTAATTATGTGCAAATGAATTTCAAAGTGTTCTTTATGGTGTCTACTATGGTTTGAACCGGATATTTTCTCTCGGTGTGGGGAACATGTTGTGTATTGTGATTTTCTCATGCATGGGAGCAAATGGAAGGTTTCTAACTAATCGGGTATGTATTTTTGCTTGTGACTTAGAGTGTTAATGAGGATCTCGTGTTCTCATAGGATTGTCTAATAGAGGCGGTGAGTGGACTGAGATTGGGATTTGTATGTGCAAGTATACGAATCAGTTTCGAAAGGGAGGTGATGAGTTTATGGAGAACAAACAATTTCAAATATTGGCACTAGTGGTATTACCCAAGCAAAGTGTACATTCAAAAAGGGCACATTGTGTTTTGGACCTACGGATGTTTCGTTGGTATCGCGGTATTTGCCTGATTGATAGACTATCGATATACAAATTATTGCTATGTGGCACGGAAGAATTATGGAAGTATTCCTCGTGGGATGATCGTATATGAGAGATGTGTTAGGAATTGGGGCGGTGGAGTTGGGAACAAATATGGTAATTCGTATGTTCTATGAATTTGGGAGACTGCGAGTTCTTAGAAGCAGATTGTTTCGTGACTGTGAACTATGAAAATGTGGCCAAAGCTAGACAGATGATAGTATATGTTACGGTTAGGTCATTGTGGATTTTCGGATGAGTATGTATCTATTTGTGGTTGATCAGAGTTGATTTGGGGTCCATTGGTAGGCCTAATGAGGATGTGTATTCTACACCGGGTCGGATTGGTCGACTCCGTACTGCTATTGTTGGGGGATGTGACATTCGGTTAGAGTAGAGATTATTCGTGCTCTGATATGATCTATGTGTTACTCTTATATGCTACGAGGGGTTGTGATTTGTTGGTTACAAGCACACATGGTGTGGTTCTATTTGGGCTTTATATCGAAATTTGAGCGAGATGGATATTAGGGTGATGAATGATTGATCGCACATGTGGTTACGTTCTCTCCGGACTGTGGTATATTGTGTTATCTACTTCTCTGTGGTTATGGTCATGCACCTTGGGAACTTGATGTCAAATTGCGCGTGGTTGTTGACTTTGAGCATGGTAGCTGGAGGTATTTCATATGGACAAGTGTTTGGATAGGGTCACGCATTGCAGCGGGGATACGCTGAGATATGATTTTTGTTTTAGATTCGTGTGTTTTGATTCTACTATGTATAATGAGCTCATAGCATTGTGATTGTAGTGGTGTTTGTTGAACTTGCGAAACGGTTCTCTTCTTCGAGACATTTCTTATTTTTGGGTGCACGAATTGCGCAGTTTGTGGCTTGAGTTATATTGGCGTGGCATGTCTGTGGAGTAGTCCTGTTTGATAATATAAGGTCATTGGACCTATAATGTGTACTATCAGATTTGATTACGGTATATTTGGGAGAATAATATCGAAAGTCGGCTTAGAAAGTGATTATGGTTCTGGTTGGGGCGAGAGAGCTCCATGACTTGTTGATATGATAAGTGATTATGAGATTCCACGTGTTTCTTTCATTATTGGCAATGTACGAAGGTTTTGGAACGAGATTTTGTTGATATGCGGTTTAATACTAGTACCAGGTTGGTTTTAAGTAGTTACTATGATCAGAAATGGTGTTGCGAGTATGCGACTTGTGTAGTATGTTATGTGATTATATATGGGGTTATGACTATGGCTTGATACAGTTTGTGCAGACTTATACAATGTGTAGATGTGAGATTCGGGTCTTGAAAAGAAATTTCGGCTGTTGGAAACTGAGTTCCAAGGTTATGAGCTAAGGTTGAATTAATGATTTTCAGTTATATTGTGTTTTCAGGTCTACATAGAATAGGGTGACGTGGGATCACCCCCGAGTATGTGCATGGTAGGGTGGAAAAGTGATTTAAAGGCTTAAGAACAACTTTTGGCATGTTTGAGGACGAACGTATGTTTAAGTGGGGAAGAATGTAACGACTCGGCCGGTCGTTTTGGGTATTACAGTCCCGTTCCCCCACTTACTGCTTATCATGTGTTCAATTATAATTATGTAACTCGTCGGAGAGGGTTCATAATGAATTGGAACAATTAGTTCCAAGATTTAAAGTTTAAGTTGAAATAGTTGATCGGATGTTGACTATGTGTAAACGACCCTCGGAATAGAGTTTTGATGATTCCAATAGCTTCGTGTGGTGATTTTAGACTTAAGAGCATGTCCGGAAAATTATTTGGAAGTCTGTAGTTAAATTAGGCTTGATTTGGCTAAAATGAAAATTTAAGTTTGAAAGTTTGATCGAGGAGTTGACTTTTTGATATCGGTGTCGGAATCCAGTTCTGAAAATTTTCATAGGCCCGTCATGTCATTTATGACTTGCGTGCAAAATTTGAGGTTAATCGGACCTGATTTGATATGTTTCGGCATCAAATGTAGAAGTTAAAATTTCTTAGTTTCATTAAGCTTGAATTGGGGTATGATTCGTGGTTTTAGCGTTGTTTAAGGTGATTTGAGGTCTCGACTAAGTTCGTATAATGTTTTAGGACTTGTTGGTATATTTGGTTGAGGACCCGGGGGACTCCGGTGAGTTTCGAGTGAAAACAATGATATGTTCGTATATATTGACCAAATCCGAGTTAGAATCACTTACCCAAATGTCTTTTCCTTGAAATTCTATCAATAATCGCCTCTGCTCAAGCTCTAGTTTGTTAAAAATGGTGAATGAAACGAATGCCCTCCTTTATAATTCTGCCCAGGTAGCTCTCGATCTTGGGGCTCGATCTTGGGCTCGATCTCAGCCCAGAATTTCCAACAGAAAAGAAAAAAATTGCAGTAGCTTTTTAAGTCCAATTTTTGATCCGTTAACCATATGAAACTTATTCGAGGCCCTCGGGACCTCAACCAAATATACCAACAAGTCCTAAAACATCATACGCACTTATTTGAAATCTCAAATCACATCAAACAATGCTAAAATCACAAATCACACCCCAATTCAAGCTTAATGAAACTTAAGAATTTCTAACTTCTACATTCAATGTCGAAACCTATCAAATCAAGTCCGATTAACCTCAAATTTTGCACATAAGTCATAAATGATATAACAGAGCTATAAAAAAATTTGAAACTCGATTCTGACCCCGATATCAAAAAGTCAACTCCCCGGTCAAACTTCCAAACTTTTAATTCATATTTTAGTCATTTCAAGCCTAATTTCATTACGGACTTCCAAGTAAAATTTCGATCACGCTCCTAAGTCCAAAATCACCATACGGAGCTGTTGGAATCATCAAAATTCTATTTCGGAGTCGTTTGCACATAATTCGATATCCGGTCACTATTTGAACTTAAACTTTTAATTTTTCTTCAAAATTCCATATCTTGGGCTAGGGACCTCGGAATTTGATTCCGGGTATACGCCCAAGTCCCAAATCATGAAACAGACCTACCGAAACTGTCAAAATACTGATCCGAGTCCGTTTGCTACAAATATTGACCAAAGTCAACTCAGTTGAGTTTTAAAGTTCTAATTCACATGTTAATTCATTTGTCGTATAAAAACTTTTCGAAAAATTTTACGAAATACGCACGCAAGTCGAGTAATGATAAATAGTATTTTTCAAGGTCTTAGAATACATAATTAATTATTAACTTTAAAGATGATATTTTGGGTCATCATAATAAATTGGCTATATTATTAATTAGGAAGAAAATATTAGAAGAAGTTGATATATTTAATTCTTGATATATTGCCACCAAAGGCCTTTAATAACAATTTAGCTTTAGGCCCCTTATTCCATCGAGCCGCCACTGGATTTATGTGTAGTCGTTGAATCATCTAACTTGCCTTTTTTTTTTTTGTTGCTGTTCTTGAGCTTACTCCTTCGCTAACGATCTCGAATTATGTTTTAGAAGAACGATTAAAAAGAAAGAGAGGATAAATAAGAAAAGAAAAAACTTGTAGTTGGACCAAAAATAATTATAGCATGCCTCTGAAATAATAGAAAATTATGTCCAATGATCTTGAAAAACGATAATCTTGATTTTTGACCTTCGCTTGTTTCACGGGCAAACTTTTAAGTCAAAAGTTAAAATCATTATTCATGGGACAATTGAGGGATAACACTTATAAAATTTGAAGTTATGCGCATGTGGCAAGCGGGGTCAAAACATTAATAGTGGTACCAAAGTTTCCTATTTCTGCAAATCACCCATATTCAAAGCCCAATCCAATAGAACTGTTCAAGCCCAATACCACTTCCATTTCTTCACACATCATCAGTGACTGAATCTGCAATCTCCGAGCTAACTGTGATTCGGAAGCATCTTTATCACACTTCCCTAACGCGCTCGACGAATCTCCTGATGAAAACCTAGAAATTCGAGGTCGGAAAATCATCGGAAGTATAAATCATGGCCGCGATCGGAGTAATGCCGGAGATTAATGGCCTAAAACAGAAAAGCCGAAGGTTTTTCACTCTCTTTCATCCTCATTTCAGCTTAAAAAAATTGCGAAATGATCCGTGTTAAATAATGAGAATAATTGCTCATGTTTTGTTTGTTTGTAGGTCAGCTGTAACACTAATTCTGACGGTTCTCACGAGTTCACAATCGATACTCATTGTGTGGTCGAAGCGAGCTGGAAAGTACGAGTACAGTGTAACAACTGCTAATTTTCTGGTTAGTGGAATGGAAGAACAGTTATTTTGCTGATTCTTAGTGTTGTTTTGAGTTTATAGTCGTAAACTATTGCCCAATTGTTACTTTGTTGTGTAATTTGACTTAAAGCTTCTATGTAATTAGGTAGAGGCATTGAAATGTGCATTGTCTCTTGCGGCATTGGTAAGAATCTGGAGAAAGGACGGCATTACTGATGATAACAGGTTTGTAACACTATTTTTATTGTTAAATTTCAGTTTCCAGGGGATACAAAGCTGAAAATGCTAATTTTTGCCCTTTTTTTCTATTTGTGTTATAAATTTCCACTTGAGCATTGCAAGCATAGATTTGGGGATAGGAGAATATATTGAGAACTTATCATACTTTTTGTTTTTTATTTTGTATAGTGTTTGCTTGAGATGAATTTAAATGCAGAAATCATATAGCCGATCCTAACTTGTTTGAGACTAGAGTAGTTGTTATTGTTGTGATAATGGTGGTGTTTAGACCAATTTCCGCACACCTCGGCTATTCTGCCGAATACCTGCTACTTTCCACCAACATAGTATTCGAGTAACTCTACTTACCATCGCTTAGGCAGATGAAAAGAAATCACTTGGTATTTTTTGCCTTTGCTGGGATTTGAACCCTGGTTTCTAAGGTTTGTACTCATTTCGCTGACCACTAGGCTAAACCCTTGGCTGTTGTGGAAAATGCATTTTCACATATTAGTAAACTCATTTGGATACCCTACCTTGTAAGATCTTAGGGGGATTTGCACACAAGGCTCATGGTTAACTTAAGCAGATTTTTAGATCCAAACTTTTGGTGTTTATTCCATCTTACTGTTAGACTTTTCCTATGTATATGAATTAGCTTTGGTTTCATTGAACCATTTACTATTAGCTTTTAAAATTTTCACTGTAATCTGTATATCAACTTATGACTAATGAATAACAAAATAAGTTACCTCCTTTGGAAGATTGCCTTGGTGGATTAACACTGCAGACCGTCAAACATTTTTATTTAACTTGTCTGTTGAATAAGAATTTAGATACTAAGGTTTGTTTTCTATTAAAGAAAAGGTTGTTTTCTGTTATAAAAAGGCTAGTTCTTTTCTCTCATATTCTATTAATCTCTTGCTGTTTTTAGGTTGAGCACTACGTGGGATGAAGTTAAAGTGTATCCCATTCCCGCTGCACTTTACCTTGTCAAGAATCTACTTCAGGCAGGTTTAACTTTCTCTTTGGTTATTTCTTCTTTTTTAACTCCCAAACTTGATTAGTTCTTCTATCTCACATGTTTATTCACATATAGTTGACTGAAATCGCACGGATCTTTGCAGTATTACATTTTTGCATACGTAGATGCTCCTGGATATCAGATACTGAAGAACTTGAACATTATCAGCACCGGCGTATTGTATCAAATTATTCTTAAAAGGAAGTAAGTTCCTTCACTAATTAAGGGTGTCATATGGGACAACACACCGCATAGGAGAGTAAAAAGTTTTCTGTGTTTCCATATATATGGTGTGCATCTGTTTTGTTTTAGGGATGGGAACAGGGTGGCTATGTATCCCCTTAGTTTCACTTTGATTTGTCAACGAAGGAGCAGTTAACACTCACTAAAGCCTATACAGTTTGTTGCGCCATGTTTGGGAGTTGAGTTGATTCTTGGTAGACTTTATCCTTTATAATCTAAGGAGCAGGGTTATATCTAACTATACTGAAACCTTGTACTGCAAGATTGTCCTGCACTGTTTTCTGTACGTGGATTAACTGAAAAAGCTTGTCCTTTTATGAAGTTTGAATTTTATTCATGTAACGGAAAAAGTGAGGCCTTCCCTGAACACTAATACGAGGCCTGACCAGACAACAACCTCCACCCATGATTCTGAAGCGGACGATGAAGGTGAGCACAATACTTTCTCTCTATGCATGCCAAGATCCATCTCTGGTCCTACCCCTTCTCCTCTTACCGACTCAGATTCAAAATTCTCAGTACAATCAACTGGTGATTATCTCTCTTCCCTGGTATGATTCTGGTGATCAAATTCAGAACCCCACAATAATTGAAACATCAAAATGGACTAAATTAGTCCTGGGAAAAGCATGCAAGGCATTTGGAGTTAATTTCAAAGGGTTTGAACATGAAATCTTAGAGATGGTTCTAAGGATGGAGGAAAAGAGACAACTTCAATTGAAAAATCAGAAGTCCAAAGAAGGAGAAAGAAAGTCGAAAAAGAAAGGGGAAACAGAAGTCAAAAGGTTGGTATCCTTGGTGAATTATGATTGGGGGAAAAGAAGAAAAAGGGAAGGAAATACCAATCTTTTTCTGGATGAAAACAAAAATCTTAAGTTGGAATGTGAATGGGTTGAATGACAACAGGAAATGGGATATCATCAAATCATTAATAAGAGATTGGAAGCCGGATATTCTTTGTTTGCAAGAAACAAAGATTGATGATTGGAATGGAATTCTAGCAAGGCAATTTTGGGGCAGCAGATGGGTTGAATGGCAGAACTCAAAGCCAATGGCACTAGGGGAGGGATAGTTACGATGTGGGACAAAAGACATTGGAACTGCATTGAAATCCAACAGGGAATCCACTCTATTTCAAGTATGCTTGAGAACACACAAGAGAGTTTCAGATTTTGTTTCACAGGGGTGTATAGTCCACACACAAACTGGGAAAGGGAAGAAATATGGCATGAATTGGGAGCTGTTAGAGGATTATGGGATGAACAATGGGTGATTGAAGGTGATTTCAACGTTTGTAGATTTGAAAGTGTAAGGCACAATTGTGTGAGAAGATCACGAGCCATGAGGGGATTCTCTGATGTCATCCATGATCTATGCTTAGTAGATTTACCATTACAGGGAGCTTACTTCACCTGGTCTAGAGGGCGAGGTTAATATCCAAGCCTCAAGAATAGACAAGTTCCTTATATCATCTGAGTGGAATGATACCTTTCGAAAGATTAAGCAAATTGCTCTTCCTAAAGTTATTTCAGATCACAACCCTATCATGCCGGAGAGTGGGGATTGGGACTCTAACCCATCCTACTTTAAATTTGAAAACATGTGGCTGAATACAAAAGGTTTTCTAGAAAAGATCAAGATATGGTGGCAGAGTTATGATGTCAATGACACTCCTGACTTTATTTTGGTGCAAAAATTGAAGCTCCTTAAGAAAGACCTTACTATCTGGAATAGAGAAGAATTTGGCAACATTGCAGTGAAAAGGGGAAGAGCATTAGAGGAGCTTTCTCTTTTGCAACAACAAACGGAAGGAAGAGCTCAATCCCAGGAAGAAAAAGCCAATATTATGAAACTCCAAGTAGAAATTAAGCAACTAGCTAAAGCAGAAGAAGTATCTTGGAGACAAAAATCTCGATGCTTGTGGCTCAAAGAAGGGGATAGAAACACCAAATTCTTTCATAAGGTGGCCAATTCCAGCAGAAGAACTAATTGTATTGGTAGACTCAAAGTTGGGGATGACATCACTGAAGATCAAGATCTAATTAGGGGTGAGATTTTAGAATTTTATCAACAACTCTACACTGAGAATGAAAGCTGGAGATCTACTACAAGACTGGTAGATGTAGCAACATTAAATGGGGAAGAGAAAGTATGGCTGGAAAGGCCATTTGAAGAGGTAGAGGTTTTGGCGATAATTAAGAATTGTGCACCTGATAAAGCTCCAGGTCCGGACGGATACACTATGGCATTCTATCAGAAAGCATGGGAGGTGATCAAGGACGATATCATGGTAGCCTTTCAGCACTTTCACCAGAATGACAACCTAGTTAGATCATGCAATGCCACTTTTATAGCACTAATCCCGAAGAAGAAAGGAGCTACTGAGCTGAGAGATTACAGGACAATCAGTTTGATTGGTAGTGTTTACAAAATTGCCTCCAAATTCTTAGCAGAAAGGTTAAAAGTGGTGATAGGAAAATTAGTGTCTAGTCATCAAAATGCTTTCATATAAAAATAGGCAGATCACATATGCAACTCTTATAGCTAATGAGATATTGGATTGAAAGATGAAGTCTGGGCAACCTGGTCTACTTTTCAAACTTGACATTGAGAAGGCATTTGATCAACTTAATTGGACCTATTTGATAAATACACTAAGAAGGATGGGATTTGGTGAATGTTGGATTAGATGGATCAGATTCTGTATCTATACAATGAAGTACTCAATCCTGATCAATGGTTGACCAGTTAGATTCTTTTCTCTCCAAAAAGGTGTTAGACATGGAGATCCTCTATCTCCTTTCTTATTCATTCTTGCTATGAAAGGGCTTAGCAAAATGTTAGATAAAGCAAATCAGCTTCACTTGCTAGAGGGTTTCAAGGTGGGACGTGCAACTGGTAACTCAGTTACAATCTCCCACCTGCTCTATGCAGATGATACTTTGATTTTTGTGGAGTTGCAAAATTACAGGTCTTATACCTCAATCTTACACTCCTGATCTTTGAAGCTACATGTTGAAGAGCATCATCTACCCAGTCAATTCAGTTCCAAACTTGGAAGAGCTTGCAGAAGTAATGTGTTGTAAGGTGGGCTCTTTCCCTACAACATATCTGGGTCTTCCTCTGGGAGCTAGATACAAAGCTTTAGGTATCTGGAATGGGGTAATTGAAAATTTTTAAAAAAAGTTGGCTTCCTGGAAAATGCAATATCTTTCTTTGGGTGGCAGAATTACACTCATCAATAGTGTGTTGGATAGCATTCCTACCTACTTCTTGTCCCTGTTTCCAATCCCAGCTAAGGTCCAGAGGAGACTTGATCAATTAAGGAGAGATTTTCTATGGGAAGGAAATAGTCAAACTCACAAATTCCATTTGGTTAAATGGCCAAGAGTTATTCTCCCCAATGTGCATGGAGGGCTAGGAATAAAAGATCTCACTTTACACAACAAGAGTTTGTTAATGAAATGGCACTGATGGTACAACATAGAGAACCCTGGGCTGTGGAAAGCTGTAATACAAGCAAAATATGGGGTGACTAACAACTGGTGTACTGGATAGAGTGGACTGCCACATGGTTCTGGGCCATGGAAACACATTTCAAAGTTATGGGGTGACTTTCAACTCAAGTCATCACTCAAGCTTGGAAACGGAACTCATATTTCTTTCTGGAAAGATAGATGGTTAGGGTCAAAGATTCTGAAAAACGAACACCCAAGTCTATTTTTATTGGCCAGCAACAAGGATTCCACTATTGGGCACTATTGGCAAGATAACTCATGGGCACTGCAGTTCAGAAGAGATATCCAAGACTGGGAACTAACTGACCTGCTGAGATTGCTTTCAAAATTATCAGATTTTAAAGTCAACGCTCAGGTGAAGGACAAGCTGGAATGGAGAGATTCCAAAGATAGAACCTACTCTGTCAAAAGAGGATATGACAATCTATGCTCCAATAAATAGCTGATTGACAAATGGCAATGGAAGCTTATATGGAGAACCAAGCTCCCTATAAAAGTAATTGGTTTTATCTGGACAAACCTGTATGAAGCCTGCCTTACTCAAGACAACCTCAGTAGAAGAAGTATTCCTACGGTGAACAGATGTTTTATGTGCCAGGAGGAATCTGAGAGTGTTAGACATTTGTTTCTTCAGTGCACAGTAGCAGCTGACATATGGAACATGTTTTTATCAGTTTTTGGACTTGCCTGGGGTCATGCCTTACAATATCAAGGATGCTTATGAGAGCTGGTGCTCATGGAGAGTTGGGAATTCCATCAAAAAAACTTGGCAAATGGTGCCTGCTACTATTTTTTGGTGCATCTGGAAAGAGAGAAATCGCAGATGTTTTGATGTGATTTCAACTCCTAATCACTCTGTTAAAGCAACTTGTCTAATCAATCTATTTACTTGGTTCAACCAGGCCCCTGTAACTCGCTTTGAATCTTTTTTGGATAGTATCTGTTCCTTAGTTATTCAGTAAGTTTTTGTATATGAGCAACCACACTTTTGTTGTATATTTTTGCTATGCATCTTCTTGATGCCATTTAATGAAATTATCTTACTTCATCAAAAACAAAACGGAAAAAAGTGAGAATCTTAAATTCTCTATGAAATGCATTTGTCATCAAGAATATTGTATGTATCCCAAAAATGCAAAAACAGAAAAAGGTTCCACTAAAGGCACTCTTCAAGGAAAAGCTTTTCTTATAAAAAGGAAGATTTAAAAGACCGATATGACTATAGGAAGCTGGTAACGTATGTGGTTTTTCAAGGTGACTGCGGGTATGATACACTCTATCATATTTCTGGATAGTATTTTAAGAATCTGCTCCTAATTGTTTACCTATTTTGATCTTCTATTTTTTGTCACACTCAAAGCAAGATTGGATTTCAGGTTAACTGAGATTCAGTGGGCTGCTTTCATTCTACTTTGTGCTGGGTGCACCACTGCACAACTTAATCCTAGGTGAGCTTAACATAGTAGTTTCCGCATCTTATCTCTGGAACTGCTTATATGGATGGATAGCTGTATAGATTTTTGTGTTTCGGCTTGGAGGATAAAAGATGAGAATCATGGTTACTGCTTTGTTCTGTTGATTCTATATGAATGGAGAAATGAAATATTTTGACGGGTTTCTCTAATGAATGATGCTTTCTGTACAGTTCTGATCATGTTCTTCAGACTCCTTTGCAAGGTTGGGTTATGGCTATTGTAAGTTACAGATATTCCATGGGACTATTTAATATTAAGGTTAAAACAAATTCTTCTGATGGTTGAAATGCCTCGTTGTTTGATTTCAGGTAATGGCCCTTTTGAGTGGTTTTGCAGGAGTTTACACAGAGGTACATCTTTTCAGATATGTTCTATTAGATTAGTAGTTTAAAGATATGCATTTAATGACCTCAGAACTGCTTCTGACTGATTTTGCTTTACTATAGTTATGCCTGTTTACGTATTTTGAATTACCATCTCAGGCTTCGTCAGCATAATGGAAAGATGCTCATCGTAATGTTAAAGTAAACTAGACTCAGATACTATGTGCATAGTTTTGTAAACTAGACTCAGATACAATGTGCATAGTTTTGTTTTAACTTTGCAGGCTATAATTAAGAAGCGACCTTCAAGAAATATAAATGTTCAGAACTTCTGGTTGTATGTCTTTGGGATGATCTTCAATGCTTTTGCAATAATGACTCAAGATTTTGACGCAGTCATGAATGAGTGAGTTGATAGCACTCCTTTCTTTCACTTTACAAAGTACATATTTGCATTATGCGCTGTTTGTAACAGACAATAGCTCTTCTTGAAAGGACAAGTATTTCATCCGATTGGGGTTTATATTTTGTGATCTATGTAAAGTTTTACAATTTGACCTTATCTTCTGCAGTGGATTTTTCCATGGGTATACACTGATTACGGTTCTCATGATTCTCAACCACGCACTAAGGTTTGATTTCCTCTAAATCTTCTTAGTGGTAGTTTATAAATTTCAATATTATGGATATGTTGTCTAATAATACAAGATCATTGGGAAGTACTCTTTTCTTGTGCTAACTATTTCATGTTACTGAGGCATAAATTTATTTGGAAAATCTCAGTGTTTTGCTGTTGCTTAGTTGAGTCGTTTAAGTTGTTCTCTTGATGAGTATTAAGTTAAAGGAACTATTGTGTCTTGGTTGAGTTAATTGACATAAAAGATACTACCCACTAGGTAAAAGCTGCTATGCTGCGTTTTTCCTAAAGTGTTTGTTTACCGTATTTGCTCATACTTATTGTGTTCATTTGCAATCCTAGTTAACCATTCAGTATTATTTGCCTATATACTGAAAACCATTTAACTGCCCCTCCAATTTAAGCTGTTTACTGGGTTATGTGGATAGAGTAACTTTGGGTGTAAGCCTCTCATAGGCTGCATTATTACGTTTTTTCTTTTGCGTGTGGTTTTTGATCCAACATTCTGTTATTCAACTGTTTTAAATTGGATTGATTGCATCATGGATGAGCAGTCTTTCTATGTTTACTGACCAAGACTTGTCTCTGCAGTGGTATTGCAGTATCAATGGTGATGAAATATGCTGACAATATTGTGAAGGTAGGGATGACATTCTACATTTTATCTGGTTGTGCATCTGCATTAGTTTGCGTTAGATGGGTTCATCAATCTAGTGCTAAGTATCGTACGCCTGGAGATCATCCTTGAATATCTATGTTGCGAGCACAATGTCTGACATGCTTTATCTTTTCCTAGGCTATGTTGCTTTTCTAATTGAAGAGTAGAGCAATTAAGGTAAACTGGACTAGAGGTCCCACTCCAGAAATGATGCACACTAAGCTGCTAACTTATTGCTTGATATGTAATTACAGAGAAAACAGACATGCCAAAATATTTAAGATATCGCTTGAAATTTAGGGCAGCGGTTAGGCAACTAATTTTTGGAGTGCTAAGACATTGTTTTAATCAGGCATGAAGTTTAGCTACCATTTAAAGAGCCTCTTAGATTCCTCTTATGAAGCTCTAGCATCAAGGATGTACTCATACCCACACGTCTTCAGGGTATAGAAATGACTATGGTGCAGTTGACAATGAGACTTGCTCTTCCTCTTTTTTAGCTTTAAGTTGGCGTGCTTTTGAGGAGGTATAGTTATCCTTTCGGCTAGTTTTTTCTCCCAAGGCCTGTTGATTTGCCGAACAAGAGTGGTGGACATTTATCATATGCAGGCATCGGACAATCTCACAATCAGTGGCGCCGCAAAGAAAGGACGGAAATTTTAGTCTCGCACACAATCTGCTTATGAACTGAGAGCTTGCAAGATACCATTTTAATATAGCTTGTAATTGTTTGCAGGTCTATTCAACTTCAGTTGCAATGCTACTGACTGCAGTTGTTTCTGTATTTCTATTTGGATTTCACCTTTCCCTTGCCTTTTTCCTTGGTTCCACGTAAGTATGAAGATTTGTTTTACTTTACCTTATCAAAAAAAAGTGTGAAGGTTTGTTTTACTGCTTTGTTTTAAACCTTGGGAAAATTCCACAAATTTGACATGGCACATAACTGAAAGGAATTTTATGCTTCTTTGCAGCGTTGTTACAGTAGCAATATATTTACACTCGACTAGCAAAGCCCGAAGATAACAACTGTTCATCTTCTGGGTGTTCTCCTTGGTGATACCCAATACGCATCCTACTCCAAGTTCCGTTCGATTTCTTTCTTGCCATACTTGTAAGCGCATAACTATTTATCCTACAACAGCTTAAGAGTTGGCCCTGAATTTATCCTTGGAATGGAGTTGGCATTTGAATTTGGAACTGAAGGATACTTTTGATCAAGTACTAAAATCCTGCATATGGGCACTTGCAAGGTGTTGTTTCAATCTTGAATTCAAATAGCAGCGCTTATTGCCCCAGGAAAGGGATTGAGTATGTGTTGGAAGATGTTATTAGTTCAACAAGTCCTGGACAGTCTTCTTTGTAACACGATACATTTGACGCGATGCATAATTTCATGAACATTGTTTTGCTCTTTCAAATGTAATTATGGACTAGTTGGTATTGTAATAGCAATTTGGGCAATAATGTGTTTGTACTATGTCCGTTGATGTTAATACTTGTTTTGGTGTTAATTTACATAGTTGTGTCACGATTCATCTTACATCCAATATTAGACCATCCAAATCACTTGTGAAATTTATTGTGTAATATACAATCGTGCATAAAGTGGTTCAAGGGGTAGGCTAGTAAAGCCATTGTTTTATACTCCAACATTTTGAGGCCCCAAATTTTTTTAATAATATATTTTATCATTTTTTCGCTTAGATAATAATGAAGCCTATAGATTAAGAAGAAAAAATATGAAACCTTTATTAAAAGAGAGATTATTTCTTTTTAAAAGTGAAATATATTAAAATTTTAAATTAAATTACTCAAATCTTCATATTAGTAGATAATTTTTTTTTGTAACAATATCCAAGGTAATATATATTACAAATAAATGGTTAATATCTTATTAATATGAATTAAATTTCATTATTATTATTATTATTATTATTATTATTATTATTATTATTATTATTATTATTATTATTATTATAATAAAATTATTATTACTATGTGAAGTTAAGGCTTAATGGTTTTTAAGACTACTATCATATAAACAAAAAAAAAAGGCAACATTAAATTTTGTATATTTATATTCAATTAAAAAATTTAAAGCCTCTTATTAAATTTGGCATTAGGTTGCTAGTTTTATTGGTCCGCCCTTGCTACTAATCTACATATATGTACAAGGAAGTTTTATAGTTTTACCCATAAAACCAAACTAATTACCCTTATCTACCCATTTATTTTTGTACCCATTAAACTAATAACATTTCCTACCCATTGTAGCTTTTGTGGGTAATTAGCTATTTTTTGTCCTTCCCTTTTTTGTCCTTTTCTGTTCTTTTTTAAATCATATTATTCTTTATTTTATTATTTTCAAATAATATGATTCCATACTCAATTTTGGCTCCTTTATTTTTTCTTTCCCTTTGTTCATTTTCTTTATTTCTTCTTTCTTTTCTAAATTAATTTAGCTCTTTTTTCTTTTACTTTTTTTTTTTTACATAATCTAATTAAATTCATTTGTTTTGCTTCTTTTCTTTATTCTTCTTTTTTGATACAAAAACAAAAATTGTAGCTCTTCGTGTCTAGTTTCTATAAAGCTAAAGAAATAATGATTTAGATATATATACAGAAAGTTATGGCCAAAATACTAAAGCCTGTCACTACAGCCACCAGAAGCGCGAACAACGATACTTTTTCGCGACCGCAAGGGTTGGATTTTCGCGGTCAGCGTAGTGGAGATCAGATAGTGCACTATATAAACAGGGTTTAGGGAATTATTTCACATTTTGGACTTAGGGAGCTCGGTTTGTGGCAATATTTCGAGGGGTTTTCAAGAAATTCATCTGGGTAAGTAATTCTAATTCGTATTTGGTTAATGTTCATGAATATATCAATGATTTCATCATTTGATTAGTACTATGAGGTAGAAATTTAGGAAAAATTGTAAAAACTTCAAAATATGAATTTTTGGGATTTGAATATCGAATTGGAGTCGAATTCGAGTGAAACTAGTATGGTTGGACTCGTGAGTGAATGAGTTTTCTAGTTTTGTGAATTTCGTCGGATTTCGAGACGTGGGCCCGGGGCCCGGGTTTGACCTATTTCAGGATTTGTGGTTTAATTTGATAATTTTCATATGGGATTCTTTCCTTTAGCGTATATTGATGATAATATACTAATTTTGGATAGATAAAGAGTATTTGGAGGCCGAATCGAGGGGCAAGAGCATCGTAGGCTAGAGTTTTATCCGATTTGAGGTAAGTAACGATTGTAAATCTAGACCCGAGGGTATGAAACCCCAGAATTTCGTGCTATTTCACTACATTGAGGTGACGCACATGATATGTGACGGGCGTGTGAGCGTGCACCGTTAGGGATTGTGACTTGGTACGTCCCGTAGCAACTATAGAGTTGCGTATTTTGATTAAAGCTGTATAATAGCTATATGTTTTAGAAAGAATTCTTATAACTTGGGCTGAATGCCATGTTTGGGGCCTTGTGCCTGTAATGTTTGGACCCTCAGGGGTATTTTGTTACTATCCTCACACTGTTTTGATTTGAAAGCATATCCTCAGTCATGATTTACCTGTTTATTGTTTAATTCAGTTTCATTACTCTATTTTAAAGTATATGAAAGTTGTTTTGGGCTGAGTCCCCTGATTTTACTGCAACGCCCGAGTGACTTATGAGGTTTATGACTGAGTGAGGTCGAGGGCCTGATTTGTGAGGATACGATATGGATCGGACTGGACACCGCAATAATATATGATATGGATCAGGCTACACGCCGCAACAATATATATATATATATATATATATGGATCGGGATGCACGCCGCATCGATATATGGATCGGGATGCATGCCACAACGGTATTGGGTCGGACTGCATGCCGCAACGATATATCGCTTGGGCTGTAGGAGCCCATCCAGAGTCTGTACACACCCCCAGTGAGCGCAGTCAACTATATATTTATCGATCGGGCTTCACGCCGCAACAGTTATTATATGGTATCTACTGAGTACGAGTGACGAGTGCTGAGTAACGAGTGATTAGGAGGCCTGTATGGCTGTGAGGCTTGCCCGAGGGGCTGCTCATGAGTGATATGTTTTGCTCGAGGGGCTTGTTTATGAAATCATTATTTTCACTCTATTTTTATATTGATCCTCTATTGAAAATATTGAAGATATTCTTATATGTCTTCCATTGAAACTGGAGTTTTACTAGATATTTTGACTTGAACACTGATTTGGAATTTGTTGTTTCACTGAGATTTTATAATTATGAACTTTATGTGATTTTACTGCTCGTCACTGCACTCAGCCTTTATTTATAATTGTTACTTACTGAGTTAGCGTACTCAAGTTACTCCCTGCACATTGTGTGCAGATCCAGGTACCACGGGACATCCGAGTGAGTGCTGATTCTTCCTCAGTCGATTTCGGAGTATAGTAAGGTAGCTACATGGCGATCGCAACCTTGCTCTTCTCCCTCCTATCTGCTAGTAGATTATTTCGTTAGACTTCTCTTGTCTTTTTGAGTAGACTGTATCAGACTTGTATCATAAATGCTCATGACTAGTGACACCCGAGTTCAGGCTGTTGGTTTTATATTCGATTACTTTCACTTGTTTTAAATTGTTTAATGAAAGATTTATGATGAAAAAGATTTGAAAATGAATTATTGAAGAGAATTATTGTATGTTTTGAATAACGAATCGTCTAGCCTAGTACTGCGATAGGCGCCATCACGACAGGGTAGTTTGGGTCGTGACTAGTTGGTATCAGAGCCTAGGATACATAGGTTTCACAAGTCATGCGCAGGTTTAGTAGAGTCTTACGGATCGGTATGGAGATGTCTGTACTTATCTTCGAGAGGCTGCGGAACCCTTAGGAAAAATCTCACATTCTTGAATTCTTATCATGCCAATCCATTAATTCAGCCTAAAGCGTAACTCTTTGAATTCCTTCCATGTATTCGAATGCGCACGTGAGCGCTCAGTATCAGTTGTGCATCGACGGCTTGTGCTTTTCATGGATGAGGTGCGAGGGGTGATCTTAGCATGTTGATGATGGGCCAGTCTGGAGGACTTGAGGCTGGATTTTGTCTGTGGCTTGAGTGCTGAGATTTAGATTGTGTGAGCACGTACATTTTGGACTTATATGTACATGTGTGTCCTTATTGGTGGGATTTTGTGACCGGATGTCTATGTGGTGTGTACGATTTGATGGTGAGATGTGTTCAGGTTGTTTGAATGTGACAAAAAGAGTTGGCGGGAGATGTAGCACGAACTATTGGGTGTTTGACTTCTGTCTTGAGTTGACGTATGGCCTCGAGTTGTGGGTGTATGGAAGGACCGCTCATGTAGTTTAGTTTTGAAGTGAAATGGATCTTCATGTTGTGTTATGAGCTCTTGGTAATGTCATTTGGGCTGACCAATTGTCACGACCCGAAATTTCCCACCGACGGGACCGTGATGGCGCCTAACATTTCACTTGCTAGGCAAACCAATGTTAGAAAAATCATTAAACCAATTCCTTATTTCCATTCAGTAAATAACAATAATTAACTAAGATAAAATATAGTAAGTGCGGAATATAATAAAACTGTATTAATTACAACCACCCGAATCTGAAGTCACAATTCACAAGCATTCTAGAATTTACTACAAGTATTAGTCTGAAAGAAATACAACTGTCTGAATGAAAGAAAACAGTAGGACATAAAAGATAGACAGGGACTTCAAGGTATGTGAACGCCGACAGAAATACCTTGAGTCTCCAGACAACGGACCAGTAGCAAATCTCGATCAACCTGAGCCGGTATAAAAATCTGCACAGAATGTGTAGAGTGCAGCATCAGTACAACCGACCCCATGTACTGGTAAGTGTCGAGCCTAACCTCGGCGAAGTAGTGACGAGGCTAGGACAAGACACCCACATATAACCTGAACAGTATAATCATGCTAGTGGCAACAACAGTAAATAAAGCAATAACATAGAAATAATGGGAAGGGGACATACAGTGGGGGAATACAACATAAAGAGTGAGAATAATGAAAAGACAGAATTAAACAGAAAATCCTTAAATGAATTAAGCAATTAAAACAACAAAGGAAAACTGCACGGCATCACCCTTCGTGCTTTTACTCTCAACCTCACCAAATAAATAAATAGAACGGCACGACATCACCCTTCGTGCTTTTCACTCTTCCTCACAATATAAATAATGCATGCACGACATCACCCTTCGTGCTTTACACTCTTTCTCGCAATATAAATAATGCATGCACGACATCACCCTTCGTGCTTTACACTCTTCCTCACAATATAAATAATGCATGCATGACATCACCCGTCGTGCTTTACACTCCTCCTCACCAATCACAAAATCAATAACAGTGGATAGATAAGAGTATCACAAGGAAACCAGTATTTTACCATAAACCATAGCACAATGTAATCTCAACCTTGAATCAATATTCGAAAACCAGATATGAGTCACCCATCATTTCCAATAACCCGATAAGCATGGATAGTAGAATTTAAGGCTACAAAATAGACAAGAATAGAATTTCACTCGCATGCTATGACTCGACAACGATGCATAGATGCTCGTCACCTCACCTATACATTTTATTTAACAACCAAACACGTAGCAAATGAACACATAATACCTATTCCCCCAAGCCAAAGTTAGACATGACACTTACCTCGCTCCGAAGGCCACTTAATTCTCATCACAACTTTTCCTTTGGAATTTACCTCCAAACCACTCGTATCTATTCAAAAATGACTCAATAATATCAAATATTTCTAAAGGAATCAATTATTTTTCATAAATTAAATTTCTCAAAATTTCCTCCAAAAAGTCAAAAAATTGACCTCGGGCCCGTTTGGTCAAAACCCGAGGTTCGGACCAAAATCCTTTTACACATTCACCCCCGAGCCTGAATATGTAATTAGTTTTGGAATCCAACCTCAAATTGGGGTCTAAATCCTCAAATTTATGAAATCTCTAGTTTCTACCCCAATCCCTAATTTTACCATGAAAACTCTAGATTTTAGGTTGATAATTCATAAAATGTAATGGGCAATAGAAAGAAAATGATTTAGAATCACTTACCAACACTTTGGGGAAGAAAATGACTCTTGAAAATCGCCTCTACCCGTTTGGTTCTTGAAAAATATTAAAGAAATGGCTTAAACCCATGTTTGGAGTCTGTTTTAAATCGCTGGACATGCCTTCATCGCGTTCGCGAGAGGCCTGTCGCAATCGCGAGTCTATCTACGCATTCGCATAAGGAATCTCCCCTCAAGCCTTCGAGTCCGTGACCCAGTGGACGCATTTGCATAGAAGAACGTGACTCCCCTCCCCCATGTCCCTTAAACTATCGCGTTTACGTGAGACAGATCGCGTTCGCGAAGGGTACCACCCCCAATGCTTCGCGTCCTGTCCACCGCGTTCGCGAAGAAGAAAATTCCCCTGTCCCATTTTACCTTTCGCGTTCGCGACACTACCTACGCGAACACGAAGAAGGGCACACCAGAACATCTGCTGCAGTAAAGTCTCAGATGTTTTAAGTCCAAAACATCCCGTGGCCTATCCGAAACTCACCCGAGCCTTGGGGATCCAAACCAAACATGCACACAAGCCTAAAACCATCATACGGACCTGCTCGCATGATCAAATTGCCAAAATAACACCTAGAACTCTAAATTTAGTACCAAATCAAATAAAATTCTCAAGAACACTTTAAGATTACTATTTTCTCAACTGGACGTCCGAATCACACAAATCAATTCTGTTTCTCACCAAATTTCACAGGCATGTATTAAATATCAAAACGAACCTATACCGGGCTCCGGAACCAAAATACGGACCCGATACTAACAATGCCAAATTTCAATCAATTCTTAAAAACAAATAATTTCCAAAATTTTAATTTTCATCAAAAATTCATAACTCAAGCTAGGGACCTCCGAATTTGATTCCGGGCATACGCCCAGGTCCCATTATTAGATACAGACCTACCGGGACCGTCAAAGCACGGATCCGAGCCTGTTTACCAAAAATGTTGACCGAAGCCAACTAAAATTACTTTTAAGGCAAAAATTCTTATTTTCATTAGTTTTAAACATAACATCTTTCTGGACTGCGTACGCAAATCGAGGAGGGTAAAAATGAGATTTTAAAGGCTTAAGGGCGCAGATTCGAGTTCTAAAGCATAAGATGACTTTTTAGGTCATCACATTCTCCACCTCTAAAACAACCGTTCGTCCTCGAACGAACATACAAAAGTACTCGGGCTGGTGAAAAGGTGGAGATATCTACTCCGCATATCGGACTCGGACTCCCAAGTAGATGCCTAAATAGGCTGACCTCTCCACTACAGTTGAACTGAAGGGTAACTCTTTGATCTCAACTGGCGAACTTGCCGGGCTAGAATTGCCACCGGCTCCTCCTCGTAAGTCAAATCCTTGTCCAACTGGACAGAGCTGAAATCTAACACATGGGATGGATCGCCGTGATACTTTCGAAGCATGGACACATGGAATACCAGATGAACAACTGCTAAACCAGGTGGCAACGCAAGCCTGTAAGCCACCTCTCCCACTCTCTCCAGAATCTCAAAAGGTCAGATATACCTAGGGCTCAACTTACCCTTCTTTCCGAACCTCATTACACCCTTCATGGGTGATACCCGAAGTAATACCCTCTCTCCGACCATGAATGCAACATCACGAACTCTACGGTCGGCATAAATCTTCTGCCTGGACTGAGCTATGCGAAATCGATCCTGAATAATCTTGACCTTATCCAAGGCATCCTGTGCTAAGTCTGTGCCCAACAACCGATCCTCTCCCAAATCGAACCACCCAGTTGAAGACCGACACCGCCTACCATATAATGCCTCATAGGGAGCCATGTGAATGCTCGACTGGTAGCTGTTGTTGTAGGCGAACTCTGCAAGGGGCAAGAACTGATCCCACGATCCTCCGAAGTCTATAACACAAGCACAGAGCATATCCTCCAAGATCTAAATAGTACGCTTGAACTTCCCGTCCCTCTGAGGATGAAATGATGTGCTCCACTCAACCCACGTACCCAACTCACGCTGAACTTCCCTCCAAAAATGCGAGGTAAAATGCGTACCTCGATCAGAAATGATAGACACGGGCACACCGTAAAGACGAAGGATATCACGAATGTAAATCTCTGCCAACTGCTCTGAGGAATAGGTAACTGCCACAGGAATGAAATGCACTTACTTAGTCAGCCTGCCCACAATAACCCAAACTGCATCGAACTTCCTCTGAGTCCGTGGGAGTCCAATAATAAAATCCATAGTGATGCACTCCCACTTCCACTCAGGAATATCTAACCTCTGAAGTAAACCACCAGGTCTCCGATGCTTACACTTTACCTGCTAGCAATTTAGGCACCGAGCTACATAGGCAACTATGTCCTTCATTCGCCTCTACCAATAATGCTGCCTCAAGTCCTGATACATCTTGGCGGCGTCCGGATGAATAGAATACCAAGAACTATGGGACTCCTCAAGGATCAACTCACGAAGTCCATCCACATTAGGCACACAAATACGACCCTGCATCCTCAAAACTCCGTCATCTCCAACAGTAACCTGCTTGGCACAACCGTGCCACACTATGACTCTAAGGACAAGTAAATGAGGATCGTCATCCTGCCAATCTCTGATGCGCTCAAACAAAGAAGACCGAGCAACTATATAAGCTAGAACACGGCTGGGCTCAGAAACATCTAACCTCACGAACTGGTTGGCCAGGTCCTGAACATCCAATGCTAGTGGTTTCTCACCAATTGGAATATAAGCAAGGCTACCCATACTGACTGACTTTCTACTCAAAGCGTCGGCCACCACGTTGGCCTTCCCGGGATGATACAATATGGTGCTATCATAGTCTTTCAATAGCTCCAACCATCTCCTCTGCCTCAAATTGAGTTCCTTATGCTTGGAAAAATACTGCAAGCTTCGATGATCAGTGAATAACTCACATGGCACGCCGTAAAGATAGTGCCTCCAAATCTTCAGCGCGTGAACAATGGCTGCCAACTCTAGATCATGAACATGGTAATTCTTCTCGTGAACCTTCAGCTGCTGTGAAGCATATATAATAACCTTGCCACCTTGCATCAATACCGCACCTAGACCAATACGAGATGCGTCACAATATAATGTATAAGATCCTGAACCTGTGGGTAACACCAATACCGGTGTCGTAGTCAAAACTGTCTTGAGCTTCTGAAAGCTCGCTTCACACTCGTCTAACCACTCGAACGGGGCACCCTTCTGGGTCAATCTGGTCAATAGGGCTGCTATGGATGAAAACCCCTCCACAAACCGATGGTAATAGCCCGCCAAACCCAGGAAACTATGGATCTGTGTAGCTGATGTGGGTCTAGGACAGTTCTGGACTGCCTCAATCTTCTTAGGATCCACATGAATACCCTCTGCAGATACAACGTGACCCAATAAAGCAACTGAACCAAACCAAAACTCACATTTTGAGAACTTAGCATATAACTGGCTGTCTTTCAGAGTCTGAAGAACGATCCGAAGGTGCTACTCATGCTCCTCTCGACTGTGGGAGTAGTTCAAGATATCATCAATAAACACAACCACAAAGGAATCCAAGTAGGGTTTGAACACCCGGTTCATCAAATCCATGAATGCTGCTGGGGCATTTGTCAGTCCAAATGACATCACTAGAAACTCATAATGCCCATACCGAGTACGAAAAGCTATCTTAGGAACATCGGATGCCCTAATCCTCAACTGATGGTAGCCAGATCTCAAATCAATCTTTGAAAACACCTTGGCACCCTGAAGCTGATCAAATAAATCATCAATCCTCAGCAATGGATATTTGTTCTTGATGGTGACTTTGTTCAACT
>AWOL01S0032442.1:0-52336 GCA_000715115.1 Nicotiana otophora
GCCCTCGATTCTTTTGGATCTGAGGGAAGTTTCCCGGTCTTCAAATATTCTACGTATTTATTTTTCCAATCCCAGGTTAAGCTTGTAAAATTTATCTCGGCGTGACCTTCTTCGACTACTGACCTCGTGATTTGTACAATGGCCCCTGAGTTGAGCTCGTCGTCCTCGACCGACGACCCTAAGTTTGCGAGGGCATCAACCTTGCTATTTTGATCTCGAGGCATGTGCTGCAAAGTCCATTCTTTAAACCGATGTAATGTTACTTGTAACTTATCTAGGTACCTTTCATTCGTTCTTCTCTGACTTCGAACGTTCCGTTAACCTGATTCACCACAAGGAGGGAGTCACACTTAGCCTCGATCACCTCCGCCCCCAAACTTTTGGCTAGTTCGAGACCTGCAATCATGGCCTCATATTAGGCCTCGTTGTTAGTCAACTTCACAGTTCTAATAGATTGTCTAACCATGTTGCCCGTGGGTGGCTTCAGTACAATACCAAGTCCGGACCCATTTGCGTTCGATGCACCATCCGTAAAGAGGGTCCAGATTCCCGAGGACGTTCCTCAGTTTACAAACAACTCTCTTTCGACCTCGGGTATTAGGGCCAGCGTGAAGTCGGCCACAAAATCTGCCAAGATTTGAGACTTAATGGTTGTTCGGGGTCGATATTCGATAGCGCACCCGCTGATTTTCACGGCCCATTTGGCCAATCATCCCGAGAGTTCGGGTTTATGCATTATATCTCGCAATGGGTAAGTTGTCACAACATATATAGGGTGGTATTGAAAGTACAGTTTCAGTTTCCTAGAGGCGCTTAACAAAGCGAGCACCAATTTTTCTAGTTGGGGATATCTTGTTTCGGCCTTACCCAAGGTCCGGCTAAAATAATAAATCAAAAATTGCATACCTTGTTCTTCCCGAACTAGGATTCGACTTACCGCTATTTCTGATACTGCCAAATATAAGTACAGTTGTTCATCTTCCCTCAGCATGTGAAGCAGTGGCGGGCTCGACAAGTATCGCTTAAGTTCTTCCAGGGCCCGTTGGCATTCCGAAGTCCATGTGAAGTTATTTTTCTTCTTCAGCAACGAGAAAAATCGATGACTCTTATCGGAGGACCTCGAGATGAATCGCCCCAGGGCGGCTATGCGCCCGGTTAGCCTCTGCACGACCTTCACATTGTCTACTATCGTGATATCCTCGATAGATTTGATCTTGTCGGGGTTGATCTCGATTCCTCGGTTGGATACCATGAATCTGAGAAATTTACCTGACCCGACTCCGAACGCGCATTTTTCTGGATTCAATTTCATGTTGTACTTCCTCAATATACTGAAGGTTTCCTGTAAATGCTTCAAATGGTCCTCTCTTCGCAGGGACTTAACTGGCATGTCATCAATGTAAACTTCCATAGATTTCCCTATTTGTTCTTCGAACATACGGTATATTAGGCGTTGGTAAGTGGCACCAGCATTTTTTAAATCCAAATGGCATTACGTTATAACAGTATGTGCCATATTTAGTGATGAAGAAGGTCTTTTCCTGATCATCTGGGTTCATTTGTATTTAGTTGTACCCGAAATAGGCATCGAGAAAACTGAGGATCTGGTGGCCAGCCGTGGCATCGATCATGCGATCGATATTAGGCAAAGGAAAAGAGTCCTTGGGGCATGCCTTATTTAAATCTTTGTAATCTACACACATTCTTAGTTTGTTCCCTTTTTTAGGGACCACTATTACATTTTCTAGCCATTCGGGGTATTTGACTTCCCGAATGGACCCTTTGTTAAGAGCATAGTTACCTCGTCTTTGATGAAGGCATGCTTGATCTCGGACTGGGGTCTCCTTTTCTGCTTCACCGGATGGAATTTTGGGGTCTAAGCTTAGTTTATGAGTGGTGATCTCTGGTGGGATTCCTGTCATGTCGAGATGGGCCCAAGCAAAATAATCCATGTTAGCTATAAGAAATTGAATGCGTTTTTTTCTCAGCTCGGGAGTTAACCCCGTGCCCAGGTATACCTTTCGATCGGGTAGATGTTCGATCGGTATGACCTGCTCATGCTCTTCGACTGTTGATTTGGTAGCATCAGAATCATCGGGGACTATGAAGGATCGAGGAACCCCATAATCATCGTCTTCGTCAGTCCCCTGCTTATCTAGTTGGATCGAGGCCGGCGTCTGTGATTGCTATTTGGCTTCCTGTTTTGCTTTCGAATCTGACTTCTTTGTCGATGAGAGTATCGATATTGGGCTGCTCCTCGTAGATTGTTTTAATCCTTTCTGGTGTTGGGAATTTTAGCACCTAGTGAAGGGTTGAGGGCACAACCCTCATGTTATGGATCCATGGTGTCCCGAATAGGGCATTATATCTCATGTCCCCTTCGATCACATAAAACTTGGTCTCCTGGATGGTCCCGGCTGCGTTCACTGGTAATGTTATTTCTCCTTTAGTAGTTTCACAAGCCATGTTGAATCCGTTTAGCACTCAAGCCGCGGGCACAATTTTGTCCTGTAGGCTGAGTTGTTCTACGACCCTCGATCAAATGATATTGTCCGAACTACCTAGATCAATTAACACACGTTTAACTCGAGTTTTATTTATTAGTACAAATATTACCAGTGCATCATTATGGGGCTGTATGATTCCTTTTGCATCCTTGTCATTGAAAGATAAGGTTCCTTCTGTTACGTAGTCTCGAGTTCGCTTCTCCATCGTGATTGACACCTTGGTGCATTTTAACATCGGACCTTGGGCAACATCGACCCCTCTGATAATCATATGAATGACGTGTTGAGGTTCTTCTTGCTCGTTTTGTTTGTTGGAATCCCTGTTTCTGAAATGATTCTTGGCTCGATCACTCAGAAACTCCCACAGGTGCTCGTCGTTGAACTACCTGGCTACTTCTTCTTTCAACTGTCGACAATCTTCCGTTCTGTGGCCATGGGTGCCATGATATTTGCACATTTGGTTGGGATTTCTCTAGGATGGATCGGTTTGTAAAGGTCGAGGCCATTTGATATCTTTGATGCGTCCGATAGCCGATACGATGGAGGTTGCGTCAATATTAAAGTTATATTCTGATAATCGTGGTGCCTCTTTAGGTTCGATAGGCCTGTCGAAACTGTTCTTACTCATAAGCCCTCGAAAGCTCTGGCCTCGATCACTCCTCCATTCATTTCGTACAAGATTTTGCCCAGATCCACTGCTCCTATGATCTCCATTATACGACTGGTACCGATCCTTGTTCAACCTCGGTTCTTAGTCAATGTCCCTCTTGATTCTATCAACGAGCCTGATAGGATAAACAGACCCGGAAGGAGCCCCAAGGTGGTCGTCTTTGACCCTGATCTTTGATTGATACCGATTGTGCACATCGGCCCAAGTAATAGCCGGTATTCTATCAAATTCTGCTTCAATTGTTGCGAAGCCACTGAACTTCAAACATTGAGTCCTTGGGTGAAAGCTTGAACAACCCAATCATCGGCGAACGGTGGCAGATCCATTCGTTCCATTTGGAATCGAGACACGAATTCTCTGAGTATTTCGTTGTCCTTCTATCTTACCTTGAAAAGGTCCAACTTCCTGGTTTCGACCTTGATGGCCCCAGCGTGCGCCTTTATAAAAGAATCTGCAAGCATAGCAAATGAATCAATAGAGTTAGGTGGTAAATTGCGGTACCATATTATGGCTCCATTTGACAGGGTTTCCCCAAATTTCTTTAGCAAGACAGATTCGATCTCATCATCCTCTAGATCATTCCCTTTGATAGCACACGTGTAAGAGGTGACATGCTCGTTTGGGTTGGTCATTCCATTATATTTAGGAATCTCGGGCATGCGAAACTTCTTGGGAATCGGTTTGGGAGCCGTGCTCGGGGGGGAAGGGTTTTTGCCCAAACTTTTTGGAATCCAGACCCTTCAATATTGGTGGTGCCCCCAGGATTTGATCGACCCTGGGGTTATAAGTTTCCACCTTCTTATCGTTTGCCTCGATCTTCTTTTCCCCCGACTCAACTCGTTTTGTCAATTCTTCGAGCATCTTTATGATTGCAGGATCGGCCCCCAATTCCTTCTCGTTTGATTTCCTTAAAACCGATTCGACTTATGGACAACTTCCTAGGACGACTCGGGCTCAATCCTGCTCGGTAGGTTATTCTGATTTTGGAGCTAGGCTATCGCTTCTTGTTGAGCCTGTAATATTTTGAAGATCACTAGCAGGCTGATCCCGCCCTCCTCACTGCCATATGTGCTTTGAGTGGCTGATCGAATGTCTCTACGGATGCTGCTCTCGGGATAGACGGCCAAATTTGCATTGATGGCTACATGCGAGCTGACGTCGATTGGATCTATAGGCGGAACTCCATCGAGGCCAACTGGAGGTACGTCGTTCCCTGGTGCTATGTTATCATTTTTGTCGTGGTGACCGAAATCATTGTCCACGTGTAGGGGTGCTGATTGAAAATTCGACATTGTGGTCCTGGAACCAAAGATACTCCAAAGAACATAATGTGTGTTATGAAAGTTGTACCAGGTAATCACTATTATCCTTAGCCCCACGGTGGACGCCAAACAGTTTATCCTAAAAATTGGATAACAATTAAATTTATATGCGATTTTAAGGATACGTAATATAACTTGATACAAATTAAGAAAATAGATAAAAATTAAAATTGACGATAAAAGAATTAATGCAAACCACACGAATCGAACAACCTTACGCCAAACTATTTACCAAATCGAACAGTCTTGGCCCTCGAGTTCGATCACCCTTGATCTAATAGATGTCTCAACTAGTGTATGAATAGAATAACAAGATGATAAAATCTAGAAAATGACAGTATATTGCTTTATGTTGCGTAATGTGTTCTCCCTTACAAATGATCAGGCCCCCTTTATATAGTAGGGGAGTCCTACTCTTAATACAATTCTATACAAGGTAAGAAATCTTATAATTTTCTAATCAATCGGCCTATCCTTGATACATGCCGAGATTTCTACCGTGATCTACAATCGATCGCGGATATTTCATCTTTCTGTTATTTGGCTTGTCAAGTTTCCCTCGATCTCGTCTGATCTCGATTTCGTTCGATGACATGGTCTCGAGTTTAACGATATAGCTTCGCACCTCGGTTCGATATAATTCGAGGTTGAACTTTAACCTACCATATTTCAGTCTCGATTAGTCACACAAGAGGCGAACCCAGTTTTGACCGTATACAGATTTTTAAGAGAGGTATGAACGGGAATACAGAGGAAAAAGAAATGGAGGGAAATGAAAATTTGAATTGCTTTATTTTACAAAGTAACTTTGTCCCTCATTGGACAGGGAAATAAAGATTAGGTGCTTATATATAGAAGCACCTCTTCTAGTTCTAAAATAGTTGAAAAGAGAGGAAGCTTCGGGTTATCGTCGTTGTCGCTCGTCTCGGCTTCGGTCAAATGATCTAATTGATTGATAAATTTTAATTTAAAAAGAAATTCGCGGCAGTAATTTTCCCAATGGTTTGTTGGAGACCAAACAAAAATATAACAAAAATCTGCTAAAATATTACGGCTAACAAACACTGTCTTATTTTCAAACGTAATAGAAATTTAAAATATTTATGATATAAATTAGAGGCTTTGCCTCATTTTTCAACACCAAAAATCTAAAAATACTCTCCCCTCTCTCTTCTGCATATTGCATAGTTTTTAAAGAAAAAAACGTCTCATGTCCCCCTTCCAGTGGGGAACCTACTCCCCGGCGAGGGAAAATCCTTTTCTAGACCGACCAGTATCCGCGCAGGTGCTTTTGACCTTGACAGAGTCTTTTCTAGTACGGACCTGGCGGAGTGCTTACATGAGGGTATACCTGGCACGGTTAATCGGAAATTGATAAAAGATTGGTCTGGAAGGATCCACTTTTTCCCGCCCTAGGAGTAGCACAAAAAGAAGTATTAGCATTATTGACCCAATGATAAAGCACTAACACTGTCACGACCCAAAATCCCACCATAGGCGTCGTAATGGCACTTAGTCTCTAAGACTAGGTAAGTCGATTGTAATAACAATTCAAGCCTTTTTTTTTATAAACCAACAGCGGAAATAATTACAAATATAACAACCTCCCAAGACTGATAATACTAAGTCACGAACTCTAACTGGATTTATGAAATGATCTCAAGGATCGAATATACAATACTGTTCGAATAATAATTAATAGTACAATAAAATGGAAAGACTCCAAGGGACTGCGATGACCAAGCAGCTCTACCTTGAATCCTTGCAATCAACACACTAACTCTGCCCGAGTCCGATATCTCCAATACCTGGCTCTGCATAAAAATATGCAGAAGTGTAGTATGAGTACACCACGGTCGAAACCCGGTAAGTATCAAGACTAACCTCGGTGGAGTAGTGACGAGATACAGTCAAGACACTTACTAGTCAAATAACCTGTGCAATATAGCAGTATATAATAGTACTGGAAAATAACTAGCAATAATAATAACAAAATCAACTAGTGATATAAACAACAAGGAAACAAGAACACCATAATTATTACTCGAACGAATAAGGAACACAAGTACAACCAATTAAACATGTCCTTCCAATATAAATCTTTCACATATAATTCTTTCGAATAAATACCTTCCGAATATAATTCTTTGAAATAATATTTTGAATATAATTCTTTCAAATAAAAGTCACCTTGTGACACCTCATTTCAAAATCATAAACATACAGATCTCAACCCGCTTCCATATTTTCACGGCACCTCGTGCCCATATTTCTATCACAACTGCACGGACAACTCACGTGTCAATAATATCAATGTATATGAGATCCACATGATCAATTTATTTCCACTAAAGTGAGTTTATAATTTTTAAATCAAGTAAAAAATTAATAAAGAAATGAATTTATTTTAGAAATTATTTGGGTGAAGAAAATAAAATTGCACTTAAATTAAAGCATCGGATAAACTACTGATTTGGATGTAAAATTATTTAATTTAAAACATAATAATAATTTCTTTTATTTAAATTAACTCAATCATCGAAAATTAGTAAGAAAAACTAGAAATATACTTCTTCAGAGTCTCGTGCTAAAAAGCCAAAGCCAACACAATACAACTAGGAGCACAAAACACATAATAATAAAGTCGACTAGTACATCACGGAAGAAGAAAAGAATTTACATATTAAATGAAACAAAATCACCCAAGACAAGAACATAAATAAAGAAATATCAACAGGGCACTCACGAGGTACCGCCTCGTAGTCCCAAATCATAAATAAATTTACAACATCTCCTTTCCTTATATCACCGCGGGAGACTTCACATTTAATTTTTAAAGAAATTATTTTTTTTCCGAAATAGCATCCCGCGTTTTAGCCACCCTTATCACACTGCATGACTTCTAGTAGTTCCCCTACTAGCCACGCATTTCAAGCCGACCTTATATCACCGCATGCGTATCAATATCACAATATTTCACAAATCACACCCCAAGTGCCCAAATATCACAGCATAATATAACTTGCACCTCAAGTTCTCACATATCACAACATATCACAAATTGCTCATCAAGTNTCCTTGCAATCAACACACTAACTCTGCCCGAGTCCGATATCTCCAATACCTGGCTCTGCACAAAAATATGCAGAAGTGTAGTATGAGTACACCACGGTCGAAACCCGGTAAGTATCAAGACTAACCTCGGTGGAGTAGTGACGAGATACAGTCAAGACACTTACTAGTCAAATAACCTGTGCAATATAGCAGTATATAATAGTACTGGAAAATAACTAGCAATAATAATAACAAAATCAACTAGTGATATAAACAACAAGGAAACAAGAACACCATAATTATTACTCGAACGAATAAGGAACACAAGTACAACCAATTAAACATGTCCTTCCAATATAAATCTTTCACATATAATTCTTTCGAATAAATACCTTCCGAATATAATTCTTTGAAATAATATTTTGAATATAATTCTTTCAAATAAAAGTCACCTTGTGACACCTCATTTCAAAATCATAAACATACAGATCTCAACCCGCTTCCATATTTTCACGGCACCTCGTGCCCATATTTCTATCACAACTGCACGGACAACTCACGTGTCAATAATATCAATGTATATGAGATCCACATGATCAATTTATTTCCACTAAAGTGAGTTTATAATTTTTAAATCAAGTAAAAAATTAATAAAGAAATGAATTTATTTTAGAAATTATTTGGGTGAAGAAAATAAAATTGCACTTAAATTAAAGCATCGGATAAACTACTGATTTGGATGTAAAATTATTTAATTTAAAACATAATAATAATTTCTTTTATTTAAATTAACTCAATCATCGAAAATTAGTAAGAAAAACTAGAAATATACTTCTTCAGAGTCTCGTGCTAAAAAGCCAAAGCCAACACAATACAACTAGGAGCACAAAACACATAATAATAAAGTCGACTAGTACATCACGGAAGAAGAAAAGAATTTACATATTAAATGAAACAAAATCACCCAAGACAAGAACATAAATAAAGAAATATCAACAGGGCACTCACGAGGTACCGCCTCGTAGTCCCAAATCATAAATAAATTTACAACATCTCCTTTCCTTATATCACCGCGGGAGACTTCACATTTAATTTTTAAAGAAATTATTTTTTTTCCGAAATAGCATCCCGCGTTTTAGCCACCCTTATCACACTGCATGACTTCTAGTAGTTCCCCTACTAGCCACGCATTTCAAGCCGACCTTATATCACCGCATGCGTATCAATATCACAATATTTCACAAATCACACCCCAAGTGCCCAAATATCACAGCATAATATAACTTGCACCTCAAGTTCTCACATATCACAACATATCACAANNTAACCGAATAATATTCACAATTTGGCACTTTGCCTCAATATGATTCACGACCTTTATAATTCAATACCAAAATTTTAATAACGTGAACTGAAAATTAATTCATCAAGGAACAACACCTCTTTTAAATCACAACTTCAAGAAATAAATAGATTTATTCATCTTATTAACTAAAAATTTCATTTAAATTATCTGTAGGTAAAATCAATAATGAAAGTGTTTTTCATAAAAATGGCAACTCAAACAAACNGACCTTATATCACCGCATGCGTATCAATATCACAATATTTCACAAATCACACCCCAAGTGCCCAAATATCACAGCATAATATAACTTGCACCTCAAGTGCTCAAATATTACAACATATCACAAATTGCACATCAAGTGCTCAAATATTATCACTTTTCACAGAAATCAACAATACATTATTTTTTCACAATAAGGAGCCCACGACTCGATCATAATGTGTACAACATCTTAACAAAATGTTCGGGAGTGAACAACTTAACCGAATAATATTCACAATTTGGCACTTTGCCTCAATATGATTCACGACCTTTATAATTCAATACCAAAATTTTAATAACGTGAACTGAAAATTAATTCATCAAGGAACAACACCTCTTTTAAATCACAACTTCAAGAAATAAATAGATTTATTCATCTTATTAACTAAAAATTTCATTTAAATTATCTGTAGGTAAAATCAATAATGAAAGTGTTTTTCATAAAAATGGCAACTCAAACAAACAGAGAGTTCACATAAAAGTCAAGTGGCAATCATACCAAATTATCATATAAAAACAACCTCAGCAAACAAGGAATGAGGCACGACAAATAAGGGATTTAATGAGTTACAACAATTTTCCAATTTAATACTTAAGGGCGTCTACGAATTTCAACCGATATAATATGCACATATAAACCAAGTACGTACTCGTCACCTCGCGTACATGGTTTTCAATTACACAATTTTCACACAAGACTCAATGCCTAAGGGGTAATTCCCCCACTCAAAGTTAGGCAAGATACTTACCTTTTTAAAGTTATGCCGATATTCTAAAATAACCGTCTTGCTTGAATAAATCCTCCGGATAGCTCAAATCTATTCAAATTAATTCAATTCAGTCAATACTAATTATAGGAATTAATTCCATATGAAAATACTAATTTTCCAACAAAATCTAAAATTTAACTCAAAACTCACCCGTAGGACCCACATCTTGGAATCCGACGAAACTCACAAAATCCGACAACCCATTCAATTACGAGTCCACTCATACCAATTTTATCAAATTCCGATAACAACTCGACCTCCAAATCTAAAATTTCGTTCTTGAAAAGTTTTGCAAAAATTTTGATTTCTTCCATTTAAATCTGAAATAAATGATTAATATAACCATAGAATCATGAAGTATAATCACTTTTGGATATAGAACACTTACCCCAATCAATATGGTGAAAATCGCCTCAAAAATCGCTTCAATCCGAGCTCCATAGCTCTAAATATGTTTAAAATAGCTGAAACCTCGAAATATAGCTACTGCCCAGGTATTTACTCTTCGCGATCGCAGAAAATGCTTCGCGATCGCGAAGCACAACTTTTCTCAGCCTAGAATTTGCCTTTCGCGATCGCGAAGAACAAGTGCCCAGCTCTTCCAGATAGCCTCTAATATAATGGTCATAACTTTTTGTACAAAATTCCAAATTACAAATGGTTTAACTTTCTGAAAACTAGATACCAATGACTACAACTTTCATGTTTTGTTTATCTCCCAGTTCTTTATAGATTGCGAGATATAAGCTGCCAAAGTTAGCCATGTGCAACACAAATTTCTTCTTAGCGATTTTCAAACTCTTTCCGGACAGCCTGTAGTATATTAACCATAACTTTTTGTATACAACTCTAAATACCAAATGGTTTGATTTTCTGAAAACTAGATACAGAGGCTACAACTTTTATTTTTGATCATCTCCAAATTCATTATAAATTGCGAGATATAAGCTTTCAAAATCAGGTTAGTGCAGCAGAGGTTTGTTCTACGCGATCGTAAAATAGCTTCCGCGATTCACAAGGCCCCAAACTGCTGTTTACTCTTCGCAAACACGATCTAATATTCGATATCGTGATGCACACCTCTGTAGACAAAAACTAGAAATTTAAAATGGCCTAGAAATAGTCTGAAACCACCACGAAACTCACCCGAGCCCCTCAGAACCTCAACCAAATATACCAACAAGTCCTAGAACATCATACGAACTTAGTCGAAGCCTCAAATCACATCAAACAACTCTAAAACCATGAATCATGCCCCAATTCAAGCTTAATGAAACTAAGAAATTCTAACTTTTACATTCGACACTGAAACCTATCAAATCAAGTCCGATTGACCTTAAATTTTGTATACAAGTCATAAATGATATAACGGGCCTATGAAAATTTTTAGAACTGGATTCTGACCCCCATATCAAAAAGTTAACTCCCCGATCAAACTTCCAACTTAAACTTCATATTTTCGTCATTTCAAGCCTAATTTAACTACGAGCTTCCAAATAATTTTTCGGATACATTCCTAAATCCAAAATCACCATACGAAACTATTGGAATCATCAAAATTCTATTCCGGAGTCGTTTGCTCAAAAGTCAAACTCCAGCAAACTCTTTTCATTTAAGCTTAAAAAATGAGAATTGTTCTATCAGTTTAATTCCAAATCTTTCGAAAATTAAACTCGACCACACATGCGGGTCATAATATATATTACGAAGCTTCTCGGGACCTTAAGTTACTGAACGGGACGTTAATTCTTAAAATGACAAGTCGGGTCGTTACAAACACCTTCCTCGTTGGGGCTCTGCACACCAGGAAAAGGCTGACGCGATGGGAAACCGGCCACTAGTTACAAAGTGTTTTTGTGAATTCTTTTCTTTTTTCGTTATGGTAATGCAATGCAAGAGGTCGGAAATAAGGTTGTTTCTGATGATGAAAAGAGCTTTTATATCTTAGTGAAAAATTACTTTCCAACAGAGGAAAACTTCTCGTTGCTGAGCTTGTCATTGATAGGATAGCAGGGAAAGTTGAGAGCTAGCCCGTCAAAATTCTGGTTCCTTCGCAAACGAAGTTCAGAATCAACAAGGGTTCGTAGAACGAAGGGAGTGTATAATTGGGGCGTAGCCCCACTTTTAGAGGCCAGTCTTCCTACTCAGCATAGGACTTAGCTGGTCGCCACCTTCCTTCAGAGGTAGCCCGATTGGAATCTTATCTCATTTTTTGGTAGTACGAAGGGGGAATTGGCCCAAAAATTGGATGCCTTGTTGGTCAAATTCACTTCGTTTCTCATCCAAAAAGTCACACCTGAGGTGATCGATATCGCATCTTGACCTGTTCGTGCTGCGGAGCGAACACTTAAGAGTTAGCAAAGGTATAGAAACCCGATCTAGCCAAGGTCTAAGTGTCTCACTATTGGAATTATTTTTTCCATTACTATTTGATACATTTCGATCATTCACATTAGTGAATTAGGTGAAAGCCGGCCTGCCCCTGACCTGCTGGGTTGGGTGGTTGGGTTAGCACCCCTCGTCGCCTCTGTACCCGAAACAAATACGCTGCGCTACCCAGCAGGGAATCTTGCCTATCGACAAATAGACTTTCTAAGACCTGACATAGAGGCCCAATTATTATTATAGCATTCTCTACCATAGAATTCGGACTTTCGGGTAAACCCGGTCGTTAAGTGACAAATGAAAAATTTATGAAAAGTTACAATCCCCCATTGCGCATCCTGTGTAACATCAAGGAAAGGGAAGCTAGTCAAAGTAGTAAAAAAGGGCAAGTAGACAAGTAGCGAGCAGGAGCAGTGTTGGGCTTTGTGGTCGTTAACGGAAACAAATGAAGAGGAGCACAACACCCTCCGCTTGCTTCTGAAATTTGATGGCTCTCTAGTTGCTAAAGGATGCATACGGGTCTTGTCCGGAAATAAAGGATTGCTACCCTTGTCAAAAGCCTATAAAACATAGAGCTACTATCTTTCATTTTTGGGTATGTGTTATGTCTATGTAACCGGGACCTCAACTTTCTGAGAAGGACTTAAGTTGCTAAGTGAAGTTCTCGAGAAGATAATAAGATACTGCTCCCATTCCCTAACCAACACCGCACCGGAAAAGCACTCTCTGGGAAATCCGGATCTTTCTTAGCAGGGACAGTACCAAGGATATTAGGGTTAGATAACTTTTTTTTTCTCTAGCAGTCTAAAAGCTGCCAATCAATCGAGAAAGCCTATACCCGAAAGAGGGAAACCTTCTGTTTGCTTGCCATTGCAATATCGGAAATCACAGAAAAGAAAGCCCCGGCCTGGTATTTTATTTTGACCGGTAGAAGCTGAACCCGAACCAAACAGGCGCTATTGAATGAAAAAGAAAGTCTTCAAGAAGTGAGAGAAGGAATCATAAAAGTTTAACATAATTGTTAGTGTGGTTTGCTATCGTTGTTGAGTTCGACGAAGTTCTGTTCCATTGCTGATATTGTAAAATAGTTGTTCTGTTTTATCATGAGAGGAATTAATCCAATAACCTTGGGCAACCGTGAGATGATTAAATTCTTTAAAGAAACACAGTGTTCTGTAGGGTTTGAACATTTTAATTCTACTACTTCTGTTTCTATTTTGTTTTTGTAGAATTTATTTTCGAACACAGTCTACTAACCATCTATAATTTAGTAACTTAGTATATTGATATCTGTATGTGTTAGACATTTGAATTACTTTTTGCCCTTTTCTTTTTGTATTTTTGCTTCTGCATTTATATAAATTTTAATGTGTTTTCTATAATTCATATATCTTATTAAAAGGTTCACATGGCTTATGTCTTGAGTTCCAAAATTCAGATCTCTCGCCATAATAGATAAATAAAATGTCACGTTATTGTTACCACAAACGTAAACAAATGAGACATGAAAGCTGGCGTGTTTTTGCACCTGTCCGCTTTTAGCATTGGCCGCGAGTACAAAAATATGTGTCAATTCTATAGAATCGACAAAGTTGAAGTATTTTATGATTTTATGGTGCACTGAGAAGTACCCAAATGAAATTTGTCATGAACCACTTGTTAAAGAATTATTAGTGTTTACAAAAGTCCATCAAACTCAGAATATAAATAGCACGTTTCTTAGTCAATTGTTCCTTCCAAAAGAACCAACAAAAGTTTGGCACATTTAAAATACAGTTGCGTAATCAAGTCCAACTCGATCATTGATAAGCTCAATGATTAACCGTAAGCTCATATTTGATGCCTTTTGTAGTTATTAAATTTTTCTGCATAATTCTTAACTGAAAAAAAAAGAAATTTAATAAACTTTATCACAAAAGTACTTTAACAAGATTACTTTTTATCTCTCGTTAAATGCCTTACTTCATTAATTTGAACAAAAAGGATATATTTACGAGGTTTTAGACTTTCTTGCCCTTTTACAATATTGAATTTAAGAAAATATCTTTTTTAGATTTCTTACGTATAAATGAAAGATCTCTTATGTGTAAAAGTAAATCTCTCATGTGTAAAAAAAGAGGTAGGCTCGTAAAACTAAAAACAAGTTTGTAAAAGGCCAAAAAAACAATTGATCAATATTTAAAAAAAATAACAAATGATTTTATTTTATTATTTTTAAATATTAAATATTTTAAAACAAATAGTAATGTTTGAGATAGGGAAATGATTATTGATAAGAGCATGACTCTGAATCAGCATAGAATCTCGGGGATCTTATATATATATATATATACACACACATATATACACACACCCAAATCACTCTCTTTCAGTCGCCAAGAGTTGAGGATCAAGTGAAATTTTCATCATCTATTGTAGGATGCAGAGATTCATCCCCAAAAAGGCGCTGTTGCGAAAAAATCAGTCCCTGTCCCTGTTCAGTTGTCGACCCAATTCCTCAGTTGCGCAATCTTGCACGTCTCTTCATCAACAAGAAGATGACACATCACTTCCCAAAATGCCCCCTTTTGATTATACTCCTCCGCCTTACACCGGTCCCTCCGCCCATGAAATCCTTCTCAAACGCCAAACTTATCTCAACCCAGCCATCTTCCATTTTTACAACAAGCCCGTAAGTGTTTCTAGTCCAAAAATAAGTATTTCCACGCGCTTAATCAGAAAAGAATTAGATCCCATATTGGGGGTGTCAAGACGCATGATCAAATAAGTATATTTGTGTGTAAAGCATTTTTACTCTATCAGTGTGATTATTTACTTTATTTTTCGGGTTATTCAGATAATGTTTGTTATGAACTTGAATATCACTGCACACAACTTAAACTCATCTACATTAGATCCTCAATCAGTTACAGTAAATCATGATTCTTTATAATTTTTCGAAATATAAATATTGGGATTTTGCGATTTATTAATAATTGTTTTGTTGTAATCTTTATTTTTTGTGTTTTCAGTTGAATTTGGTGGATGGGAAGATGCAGTATTTGTATGACGAAAATGGGCGGAGATATCTAGATGCATTTGGAGGGATTGCTACAGTGTGTTGTGGGCATTGCCACCCTGAGGTGGTTGAATCAATTGTTAATCAAACAAAGCGTTTGCAGCACTCCACTGTTTTGTATTTGAATCATGCTGTAGCTGATTTTGCTGAGGCACTTGCATCCAAGTTGCCTGGAGATCTCAAGGTTCATTGACTTTATTTTTGAATTAACTTCAGGTTGTATGCATGAATATCATTTATCTATAATGATGGTGTGTATATTTTTTCCTTTTAATTGGTTTGTAGGTTGTCTTCTTTACAAATTCCGGCACGGAGGCGAATGAGTTGGCTTTGATGATGGCACGGTTGCACACTGGTTGCCAAGATGTTATTTCGCTTAGGAATGGCTATCATGGCAATGCTGCTGGGACAATGGGTTCCACTGCCCAGTCTAGCTACAAGTTCAATGTTGTACAGGCATGTCTTCCAATGCAGCCACTTGATTATCTTTTTTTTAGTACACTTTAATGTTAAATTGATGAAAGCATGCTTTGCAGGCTTTTTAAAGTATAACTTGAAATTATGTGTCTTGTGCTTTCTTTACGCATTGCTTTATCATTAAAACCTTCATAAACGAAGCATTTAGGTACTTTTCCAGTAATTTCTTTGGTACTAATTATTGATGTTGTTCTATAAGTTTTTCATCAAAATGTAGCTCTCTGTAGTAATTTACTATCCAAGAAGTAGATTTTTTCACAACACAACCCTTGTACTCAAAAATACTTCCTAGGAATATCTTAACAGCTTGTTTGGATGGTTGTTATGTATCATTTCATAATGTATCGTATAGTATTGTACTGTATTGTTTTGATGTATATAATATTTGGATAGATTATATTGTTTGCCGTCGTTTCATGATGTCATGCACCAACAATATGAGGAATAAACTTGCAATATTATAAAATAAAGTAAGCTACGAGGTAGAATAATAATTATATAAAAAGGTAGATAAAATAGGATTATCTAATAATAAGGAAGGGCAAGATGAGAGAAAAAAATAAGGCAACGACGCGACCACACCAAATCGGTCGTTCCATAAAGTGGCACTTTTCATCATTACGTAACAATGGATTTAACGATACGATACAATAAAATTTAAGTAGCAATCAAAACAAACATTGTATTTAAAGTAATAATACGATACAATATAACATGTAACAACCATCCAAACAAGCTGTTACTGTAGTCCATGGCCGTATAGTTGTATCTCTTACTAATATATCTAAACAAACGTGTCCTGCTTTTGAAAATTTAGTATAGTGTTATTGGAATTCCTTTTCAGAGTCTTAAGAAAGACAAAGATGTAAAAGCCTGTTAACTGTAACATAGATATATTGCTAAGCTAGATTTCTTTTAACTGTAATATCTCATTATCTTGTACAATGATGCTCTCAATCTATCTGCTTAAATTTTGTTTTATCGTCATTCCAATCATTTGCAAGTTATCTGCCATGCATATTCCAACAGACTGGAGTTCACCATGCCCTGAACCCTGATCAATATAGAGGTGTGTTTGGTTCAAACGGACTAAAATATGCGACGGATTTAGATGATTTGATCACCTATGGAACCAGTGGTCGTGTGGCTGGTTTTATTGCAGAAGCTATACAGGTAGCATAATCTGACTTAGATGTGCACTTCATGTGCTCACAGTTTCATGATTATATCCTTCAAGATGCAGGTTTGATTGACCAATTCCATTTGATTTTAACTATGTCATGTGTTCTTGTCAGGGAGTGGGCGGGATTTTGGAGCTGGCCCCAGGATACTTGCCAGCGGTCTATGACAGAGTCAGAAAGGCAGGAGGCATTTGTATAGCTGATGAGGTCCAGTCGGGATTTGCTCGGACAGGGAGCCACTTTTGGGGATTTGAAGGTCACGGTGTCGTGCCTGATATTGTTACCATGGCAAAGGTGGATTCTCCATGCTCTTTTCTTTTTATCCTGTTTGTTGTTTCCGTTGAGATTTCACAGAGTAGTTCTACATTCAGACTCCAGCTTTTAGATAATGATACTGAAATTAAATTGCATGACGAATCTTCTTTTTACCATTATCTTTACTGTCATTTCTCTATTTTGGATTGGGGGAGGGCCTAAAGCTGCTGCTCATTACCAGAAAGTTGCTTCTCTAGGGGTAGTTAGTTCACCATATACCAGTTCCTCCAGTGTTTTTAATGCCATCTGCAGCTGTGTAAGATTGTTCCATATGTTAGCTTAACCAAGCAAAGTCGTATGAATGAAACCTCAGAAAATTCTTCCTATGGATATGTGTGACTGCAATTATGTAGACATGCTCTCTTCATTTTTATTAAGCTTCTGAGATTAAATTTTAATCAGGGCATTGGAAATGGCATCCCACTTGGTGCTGTGGTCACCACACCCGAGATTGCAAAGGTCCTGACTAATCGCAGTTATTTCAACACCTTCGGCGGTAATCCTGTGTGTACTGCTGGGGGGCTAGCAGTTCTCAGAGTAATTGAAAAAGAGAAGCTTCAGCAAAATGCATTCAATGTCGGATCATATCTTAAAAACCGGCTTACTTCTCTAATGGAGAAACATGAAAGTATGTTCCTACTTCCAACTTTGAGAATGAACAAAGATTCTATTGTATTCTGTTATGGTCATAAGCCCTCGAACTGCAAGCAAGGGCAAAACTTACTTATTTATTGACTCAGCTTCATCTCAAAAACTTGGTTCTTCATTCTGCAGTTATTGGTGATGTGAGGGGAAGAGGTCTTATGCTTGGCGTTGAGCTGGTTACTGATAGACAGTCAAAAACTCCAGCTAAGGTGGAAATATTGCGAGTAATGGAGCAGATGAAAGGTATCTTTTTGTCTTTGTTTATGCTCTAGTCAATAAGTTTTTGTTTATCTGAGCATGGATTTATTTTTAATCTAATATACGTATTTGGCGCTTCCAGAAATGGGAGTCCTCATTGGAAAAGGAGGATTTTATGGCAATGTTTTTAGGGTTACTCCTCCTCTCTGCTTCACCAAGGAAGATGCAGGTAAATTATTCTCTTTTTCTTTATGAGCTTCTCTTTTTCCCTTACTATTTTTTTTTTTTTTAAAATTTGGTTGTTTTACTTTTATAGATTTTCTCGTTGATGTGATGGATTACTCAATGTCAAAGATGTGAGTCCTTAGCAGTCAAGAAGCTGGTTATGCAATTACCGGTGTTTGATTGACCATGATGAAACTTGTAGAATATTTGAAGTGGCGTTAGGTGTGTATATGTATCTCAAAGAAATAAATTAAAAGAGATTATGAGACATCACCTCGTTGTCTCTCTACCTCCTCTTGTCCTCTCATGGACTAGTTTCATTTCATAGTATCAAAGTTTGATGATGAGACATCACCTCGTTGTCTCTCCACCCCCTCCAGTCCTCTCATGGACTAGTTTCATATTGTAATAGCAAGTTTCAGATTATAATGACAGTTTCATATTCTAATGCAGCATCTCTTTGTGAAATGTGCATCATACTCCAAACCCCAAAAGTTATAGATAAAAATATTGCTTCTCCATTTAAAAGAGGAGAAGATAAATGGGGAAAAACTGTTGTGTCATGAGAACATGCACTGTCGATATTACTAAAGATGCGTAATCAAATGTTAGTTACAAAGGTGACATTTTAGTTGCAGTACTACTTTACCTATTTTAGGATTCTGGTGAATGAGCTAGGTGGAAATCAAAATGAGATGAAAGTAGCCTTTCTTACTCGATTTGTTGTTGATTGATCTGTAAATGGATTTATGTTTGTCATTTAACTGTTCATTTTGATCATACGTGGACAAAGGGCTCTGCAGTCTTTGGGGTTTTCAGCTTTATACAACAACAACAACAATCCAGTATAATCCCACTAGTGGGGTCTGGGGAGGGTAGTGTGTACGCAGACCTTACCCCTACCCTGGGGTAGAGAGGCTGTTTCCAATAGACCCTCGGCATCCTCCCTCCAAGAACTCTCCACCTTGCTCTTGGGGTGACTCGAACTCACAACCTCTTGGTTGGAAGTGGAGAGTGCTTACCATCAGAGCAACCCACCTTGTCCAGTGATTGAATTCTTCATTCTCCTTTTAACTGTACTATATTGAGTGAAATGTTGCTCAACCTGTCATAGGTTAGCGGTGATTCTGAATTCTGATCGATGTTTAGTACTCGTTCAATCCTTGTCATTCTGCTGAATATCATCTTGGGCAATTATAATTTAGATGATTCTGGAATTTTATCAGTAACAAAATCTCTGCTGAACGAAGGTTCATGCTTGCATCTGACTTACCAATCTTCCAATAGGCATACCCCATGTGCGTGCTTTTTGCTACTAAGCAGCCTGGGTAGGCTACTGCACTTGGGCCTCCCCACTGTGGTTAGGAGAGAAGCCTAGTAATACGCATAGCGATCGCAGAAAAGTCTTTGCGGTCGCGAAGAACAAAGTAACACTACCCAGGATAATGCTCTACGCGATCGCAGCTAAGCCCAGCGATCGCGAAAGCCAACGAACCTCAGAAGCGCGAACACGATTCTCTCACGAGAACGCTGAAGCCAAAAAGCCAACCTACCTCCAGCAACACTCTAAGATCGCCTATTGATGAACGCGAATGCGATAGCCAGCTCAATCACCTTACGCGAACGCGAACCATCTCCGCGAACACGATTCACAAATCGCCAGCTTCCCAACAACCTTCTATGCGATCGCAAAGTTTCACCCTCGATCGCAAAGCGATCGCAAAACACATCAGAAAATTTCGGAGGGAGATTCCGCGGTGCATTATGTGACCGCATAAGTGTTCTGCGGACCGCAGAACGGCCGCAGACTTGAACAGTCCATCCCAGTTTGGAGGTCAATTTCGCGCTCCCTTTCGTGGACCGCAGACCTGATCCGCGGTGCACTCTGCGACCGCATAGTTGAGTTCGGAGGGTCCATTTTGTGTTTTTATAACCCGATTCTATTTTAATAAAAAGACCGAAGGGGGTCATTTGAGATTAAAAAAAAACTGACGTTTTTAGAGAGGGGGAAGGAACTAGAGAGAGAAGGAAGGAAGGAGCTCCAACCACCCTATTCAACCATCTTGCTCAATTTTGAAGATTCAAGGGGAATCATACACTAGACCATCAACTATCCAGGTAAGTCTTTGTCCTAAGCTATCATGCAAATTGTTATGGGGTTTAGGTAAGTTGTGGAGTAGGAGAATGGGCCATGCATGTGCTAGTAGGAGGTGGTATATGGGGTTGTTGAACTAATTACGAGTGGATTCTTGTTGAAATTGGTTGTGGGATGAAGGAATTCCACCATAGAAACCTTGTAGTCGAATTTTACACCTAGTGCTTGATAAAATGCCTAAATGGACTGAACACATACCCCTTCTTAATTATGGTTCAAATTTGTCATGTCTCTAAATAGATTGAAGTCGCTAGGAGTTTTGGAATGTTGTAGTAATCTAAGGAAAGCCCAAGCGAGGTATACTGGCTAAACTCTTTCTTTAAAATCGGATTCCTCGAAATTCTCATAAACTTCGACTATTGTTTGATCAAGTTCCTATTTCAGTCATTACTATCTTCTTCTATGGTTAGCTAGTCCAAATGCCTATAGTTTGATTCATATTCCGATTGTATAATGCTATGCTCCTCTTTTATGCTTATCCTTAATGTGTTTTGAATTCTTACATGTCTATGAGCTGAAGATATAATTTTTCTCAATGTTTCAAATATTCTTAAATGTTTTAAGCTGATTCTTGAAAGGAAATGAAAGAATGAAAGTATGAATTGTGAAATGCGGCTGTCGTGCCAATAATGATGATTTACATATGAGGCCAAGGACGCCACCAAAAATGAAAGGAAGTATGAAGGGCTGTGAAAAGTAAATGATCCTTTCTTTATGATAAACGTTTTTGGGAGTATCGTTAGGTCACCGAGGAAAGCTAGGTTATAAATACACAGGCCTGAAACTATACGTGCCGGTGTAGGGATTGATTGAGGGATAAAATTCCATTGTATTATTGTCACGACCTAAACCGATGGGCCGCGACGGGCACCCGGTACCTTACTCAACCGAGTACCAACATAACGTATCTTTCTTATCATACTATCATTGATAAATGGGCCAAAAGATTGTCATGAAATAACTAGAATGAAACGTGAGGGAACACTCATCGTAGGATAACCCAACCTGTAATACCAACTCATACATAAGACATACAGGCCTATAAGACCAATGTGATCCATTATATACTTAAAACATAGGCCGACAAGGCAATACAGTTATCCGTATACATGACATCTGTCTACAAGCCTCTAAGAATACATAAATATCATAAAGGTCGGGACAAACCCCCGCCATACCAATCAATACATGTCCTATGATTAAATAGCAACTCCGGAGCAAAAATAGAGCGCACCAACACCTTCCGCTGAGCTGATAGCCTACTTGGAGGACTCTCGACCTGTCTATCGGGACCTGCGGGCATGAAACGCAGCGTCCCCAGGCAAAGGGACGTCAGTACAAATAATGTACTGAGTATGTAAGGAATGAAATCAGTAAATAATAGACATGAGAGAAACATGGAGTAAAAGACTCAACATGTATATTTGAATAGCTTTGTGAATCATTTAATATTATAATGTCATGCATATGCGTATAAATGTCATACCATGCATAGGTATATGCGTTCATAACATCATCAAGCCTCATAAGGGCATCCCATCATATCATCTCGGCCACTGTGGGCAAATAATCAACGTATACTAGCTGATCAGGTGGTGGTGCATATATAACGCCGTTTTTCCATATCCCATATACATATATATACGCGTATATAACGCCATCTGGTCATGAGTCAATATACATGTATAAATGCATAAGAAATACATTAATAAGATTTCACGGAATGTCATAAAAATAATATGCCTGTCGGATAAACTTTATCAAATACATATTTTTTTGAGACCCATGAATAGAAGATATAATAATAATTCACATGGGGAATCAAGAATATAAACACCCCTAGTATTTCTATGAATAGAGTCATTTATGGAAGTTGTGCATTTGCTCATTTCGTTCGTGTCGTATAGATCATGCCAAAAGAAAGAAGGGATTGCCTTAACATACCTGAGCCGATTCTCTTGACCATCCCTTTAACACCCGTTGATTGCGACAGCACGTAACGGCGGATCAAAGTAAGAAAAAATTCGTATGATGTTCTTGAGAAAGATTACGCCGTATTCCCTTAAAATTGCAAAATCTCACATTGCTAGGATACTAAAAATTCACGTTTGAATTCTTGAAGATGCTTATGAGATCTTGTTGAACTGTTGAAGATGCTAAAACAAATTTCACGTTACAAAATGAATATGTCTCTCTCTTTTAAGTTAAAGAGGTCTTATGTTAGAATGGATGTGTTAAGAATGAATAAGTTACTCTTTCTTAAGAGTGGATATGTGACTCACGTTTGTTTAAGATTGCCAAATCCCACATCTCAAATCTTGCCACATAATGTAATAGCTTAAGAGTCACAATTCATGGGCTGCCACGTTTTTGGGGGGATTAAGTCCTCCAAAATCTTTGATTACCCAAAGATTTTAATTAATCTCACACTAAAAATTATTAATTATCCAATTATTCATATAATTACCTAATTAATTAGGTAATATCCCATTACCCAATAATTAAGAATTATATCAACTTACTTAAAATACTACTCACTTATAACATACCTTGTACACCTTGCTATCATGGCCATGTGATACCTTGTATGGTACTAGTCCATAAATACCAGGTATTTTAGCTTGGGCCGTATTTTATCCCACACCAACAACCTTCAACGAAACTTATTTTTTTTGATTCGTTTACCTTCTCACTTTCACGAATTTACTATCACTTGTTTGAAATAGCATAATGCTTAAAATCTCAAAATAATCTCATTCCCGAACATACGTCGATTAACTTACGACAAAATTTTAACGTAAAACAATGCGGGATGTAACATCTCATTCCGAGCTTTCATCAATTTATTTATGGCGTACTTTCACGTACGAAAATGTGGGGTGTAATAATTATATTGAGGTTATTCCTCTTAATTGGGATGAGTTGAGTTGAGAGCTAGAGAAGACGATATCGACCCACACGACATTGTGGTGAGACGGCTTAGCCAATCGGGCAGAGATCGGATGCCATGCCGCGCACATGGTAGTGTTGAGTTTTGATGTCGAGCCTCATACTTTGGGGTGAGGCGACTTAGCCGATCGGGCAGAAATCGGACACTGTGCTATAAGCACGGTGGTGTATCGGTGCTAAAGATCTCCCAACCTAAAACATTGACTATTACTGGAAGATTTACCTCAATCTTAATTTGGTATTTTAACATTATTTGGTTCCTCATTGATTCATGTTTCTCCCCTATTTGTGTTGTTGCTCGATTCATTAAGAGGGTGTTTAGCTCTACATGCTAGTACTATTCCATGTGTACTAACGTCCCTTTTGCCGGGGACGCTGCATCTTTAATTGATGCAGGTGGTTCCACAGTAGGCGACATCAATCAGTGATAGTATTACACCCTCTTCTCAACTGACTTGGTGAGCCCCACTTAATATCGGGGTATTGTGTCTTTTGCTTCTTATGTATAGTGTTTTGAGGTATGCCGGGGCCTTGTCGTCGACACTATCATATTTCTCTTTTGTATCAATTAGAGGCTCCGTAGATATAATGTGGGTAATATTTTGATTTGGGAAAGAAACTATAAATGTTGTACTTGTAAAACATGTTTCCACTTCTAAACTACGAATGTGTAATATATTTTGGAAATCGTGAATCAAGTTACTAATGGAAATAAAATTGGTATTGTACATGTAATCCTCTCATTGTTTAACTAATGGTATACATCTTCACTTTATTCATGGTTAAGGTCGGGTAGAAGGCATCGAGTAGGCTTGCTTGACTGGGATATCTCGGTTGAGCGCCGGTCGCGCTCCCTAAGGTCGGGGCGTGACAAAAAGAGAAACACATGAGACATACCAGGAAATCGGTAGATCAATTCTAGCCGGTGACACACCCCCAACAATAGTTGTGCTGAGTAAACAAACCCGATATGATGCAGAATACACATTCTAATTAGGCCTACCAATGGGTCCCAAAGTCGATTCTAATCGTCCTAAAATAGGTAAATAACCTTTCAAAAGTCCACATTAACACATCCATAACATATACAATCAGTTGTCTAACTCTTAATATATCTTCACAGTCCACAACCAAGGAATAGTCTGCCTCCAAGAACATCCAGTCTCTAAACCTCAAGAATACAAGAATCTCCATATCCGATCCCAACTCCACCACTCAAATGACTGACACATCACTCATACACAATCATCTCACAGAAAATACTCACATAAATCGTCTATGCCACGTAGCAAAGCCTAAAGCTCAGCAGCCAACAACCAGGCGATTACCGTAATACTAGTCAAGCATCTGCAAGTCAAAACACAATGCGTCTCCTAACACGCACTCCCTTCTCAGGCGATACAAGATAATGCTCATCCTCTTAAATATTTGAAATCTCCCATGTTGTCTAGAGCGCATGACCTTCCTTTCCAAATCGAATCGCAACCTTGCCTATGAAATCTCAATCCCACACGGTGCACCACTTCTATCATGCTATCATTTGAAAATATGAGGATCCCATTCTCAACTCTGAGTCACAAGTAGGATAGACATCCCATCAATCGAAAACCTTCCACTTAACTCTATCCCGGAGAACAAAATCACAACATGTAACGAACTTCCCATGCTTGTAGATTACATCAATAGCAAGTCGTGGTGAAACCATTGCAAACTCTTCAGAACCCATTTGCACATAATCAAATCATCAGAATTGATTTCCCTCTAACTTAACCAAGTCAGGCAGACTGCCAAACCAAAAAGTAACTCAATCCGAAATGCTCGCTCTGAAGGGACCTTCTATAAATCCGAAGCTATTTCTAGCATCCCTCTAATACTGCCATGTAGATCCAATACAGAAGTACCGCAAGTCTAGACATCATCTAATATAGATCTCAAGTCCTAGCCATACACAAATCTGAAAATCCTTAAATACCACATATGAATTTTGAACTCATCAGAGCCTCGTGCATATTCATCCTCGTGGCAGTCATATGAACTTCCTCAATCGATCTGGTCTCTAATTGTACTACATCCACTAGATAGAAAGTAAACTCTTTATAGAAAAATCATAAGGACCACATAACCTCATACCAACCCGCAAGAGATAACCTACCTGCTTAGCCTCAAACCAACATCTCTCTACAACCCTACCAGGGTCGCAACCACCGTGCACTAAATCAATCTTCCCGAGTCTACACTCGTTAAGAAAATACAAGAATCCACTTTATCCTGCAAATAAACAACTGAAAGGTCCACCGACACGTCCACATCCCAAAACTGTACAACACATCGAGATGATGATCCAACTTTTATAGCCCTTTGCATCCCGTTCGCAAAATCGCAGGTCATCAATGCACAACTATTACTGAGTACGCAATGACACATACGAGTGAATAGAAAGAAATTGAAGATACAGGCTTCAAGCTGAAACAAGGTCGCACGATAAGGAAAGAAAGAAGGGAAGTTTCCTAGATACCCCATATCCTCTCAAAGATAGGTATCGACATCATCATACCAATCTGCAAGACTCTATTAGAGACTTACTCATGACTCGTAGAATCTATGAACCTAGAGCTCTGATATAAACTTGTCACAACCCAAAATCCCACCAAGTCGTGATGACACTTAACCCAACCCGCTAGGTAAGCCAAATAGTATAAGTTACTATTAAACTGAGAAAAACAACAATATATATTTAATAAAAACTACAATAGAATTCAATACAACTATCCCAAGGACTGGTAGTACAAGTCATAAGCCACTATGACTTTACAAAGTTGGTGAAAGGAATAAATACAATATCTGTTTGAAAGTTACATAAACGAAAATAAAATACTAAGCTACCATGAACTAAAAGGTAGCATGAATCCGGCACGCTGGTACGTCTCTAATGCAAAGCTCTGTCTTCACAAGTACTCAACCCCAGAATCTGCACACAAGGTGCAGACATGTACTCACTAAGTATCTTGACTAGCCTCAGAGAAGAAGTGAAGAGGTTTTTAAGTAAAACAATACTCACTTGCAGAATCTGTGTAGCTCAATAACATGTATAACACAGAGAAACTATTCCAGATGAAAAGTTACAGAATAAAGAATATCAACAGTAAGGGTACCTAACATGATCCGATTCCATATCAATTACCAAATAACACATTCAAGAGAACCTTTCGAGAATCAAATGTATCAATGCAGGATGACAACTTTCTTTTTATATCAACCCGTTACGCTACCAACAACTCAACAAACATGAGGTGTCAACTCAACTCAAGTAATCTCTTCCTGGCAACCAAATCGTCAAATAACCATAGGGGCATAGATTAACATGTTAGGTGCAACGTAAAAACATGTAAAATGCACGACAACTCGTAAAAAAATCACTTGCAAAATCACCCAGTTTAGACAACAATTCATCAAATAGAAACACAAACATATGGTACCTCGTGCCCACATAAAATCACTATAGCCACCCGTTCTGGTTATGGTAATTTTGCACCTGCGAGGTTTTTTCTGCAGGTGCAAGTCCGCAGAAGCGGACATTTGGTTGCAAAAGAGATGTCTTGGATGGGGAGGGGAGTCTGCAGAAGCGGATGTCTGAGCGCAGAAGCGCTGGCACAAGAGCGGAAGGAGTTCCGCAGAAGCGGCTCCGCATATGCGGAGTTGTGAACCAAAAATCAAAGAGGCTGGAGTTTAAGTGAATTCCGCATCTACAAGGGATTTTTTGCAGATGCGGTGTCGCAGATGTCACGCCCCAAACTTGGGGAGCGCGACCGACGCTCAATCGAGTAAACCTGGTCGAGCAAGCCTGTTAGACACTTTCTACCCAACTCACCCATGATCAAGAGAAGGCATGATTTTATTAATCAGATAGTAGGAAGATCATATACATATAATACCAAAACCTTTCTATTAGTTTCTTCATCTTTCATATCTCAAAATACACACCTTTTTATAGTCTAAAGTGGAACAAGAGATCAAATCACAACATAATCTGTTTGACTTTTCTAGCACCCATGTACAACCTACACAGTGTCTACGGAGCCTATAAGAGATACAAAAGCAAGTTATGATAGTGCCGGCAACAAGGCCCCGGCTATACCTCAAAACGTGATAACAAAATTTACAAAAGATACATGACCCCGGAATAAGGTGGGGCTCACCAAGTCTGCTAGGAGTAAGGTGTACTGCTATCGCTGATCGACACTGCCTTCTATGGAACCGCCTGCATCCATTTAAAGATGCAGCGCCCCCGGCAAAAGGGATGTTAGTACTGTCGAATAGTACTAGTATGTAAAGCTAAACACCATCTCAATATAATGAATAATAATACAAGGGGAAAACAGTCATGAGTTCAATAAGGGCTTCAAACAATACTAAAACATCAAATAAGGATCACATAAGTTTTCAAGTCAATTTTCATGTTATTAGGTTGGGTGATCTTTAGTACAGATATTCCACAATTCACAATACCTCCGTATTCTTACACGGAGTCCGATCTCGGCCCGATCGGCTAGGTCGTCCCATTTGAGACATCAACCATAACCACAATTTCAATTATCATTTCTTAGCGCAGTCACCACCATGTGTACGGCATGGCATCCGATCACGGCCCGATTGGCTAGGCCGTCTCACCCAAGATGTTACCTTTTTCAGTCAATCAATTCACATCATACTTCTTTCATATCTTTTCAATTCATTGGCACTAGTGATCACGATTACAAAGTCATTCTTGATACTTGGCCGTATTTCATAGTTCCAGTTCCCCTTTCCACATTCAAATATCATTATCATTGTCAACAATAATAGGGCTTCCCGTTCAAGTCATTAAATTCACATATGAGCAATTTGGAAAATCTTAGGCACATAGAGGCTTTTCATACAATTTGGTATAACAATCTTTATTTCAATATTGACATGAAGTCTTAACATTTCTAACACATATTTCTTATTTTTAACACATCCTCAAATGACAAGATGACATGATGAAGCATTTAGAATAAGTATTGAACATATATCCTTCAACATAACCACATTAAGAATAGTCAATTCAATAATGATCAAAGACTTACTCCAATTACATGAACACCGTCGGATTCGATTCTAAGAAGAAGAGGTTTTAGCCAACATACCTCAATTGAGCCTCTTAAAACTCTAAGACGTTCCGGAATATTAGCAACTTCAATCTATTTTAGCAATATAGAAAAATTGAACCCAAAATTAGGAAAACGATCATAATTCTAGCTCACTTGAGCATTCTATCAAACACTATGTGTATATTAAGGTTTCATGGCCCTTTTTATGATAGACTCCACTAACCCACACCCCATTCTTTTCTATCTTTAACTCACAACCTCCCCACATACCTTAGGAACACATGCATGCAAGGTAAGCACTCCCATCCCCATGAATTACCTTGCTAATGGCCCATTCTAGTTATATTTTGAAATTAAGAGTTTGGGGGTGATAGAATCTTACCTCTTAGAAAGAAGACNACAGATATTCCACAATTCACAATACCTCCGTATTCTTACACGGAGTCCGATCTCGGCCCGATCGGCTAGGCCATCCCATTTGAGACATCAACCATAACCACAATTTCAATTATCATTTCTTAGCGCAGTCACCACCATGTGTACGGCATGGCATCCGATCACGGCCCGATTGGCTAGGCCGTCTCACCCAAGATGTTACCTTTTTCAGTCAATCAATTCACATCATACTTCTTTCATATCTTTTCAATTCATTGGCACTAGTGATCACGATTACAAAGTCATTCTTGATACTTGGCCGTATTTCATAGTTCCAGTTCCCCTTTCCACATTCAAATATCATTATCATTGTCAACAATAATAGGGCTTCCCATTCAAGTCATTAAATTCACATATGAGCAATTTGGAAAATCTTAGGCACATAGAGGCTTTTCATACAATTTGGTATAACAATCTTTATTTCAATATTGACATGAAGTCTTAACATTTCTAACACATATTTCTTATTTTTAACACATCCTCAAATGACAAGATGACATGATGAAGCATTTAGAATAAGTATTGAACATATATCCTTCAACATAACCACATTAAGAATAGTCAATTCAATAATGATCAAAGACTTACTCCAATTACATGAACACCGTCGGATTCGATTCTAAGAAGAAGAGGTTTTAGCCAACATACCTCAATTGAGCCTCTTAAAACTCTAAGACGTTCCGGAATATTAGCAACTTCAATCTATTTTAGCAATATAGAAAAATTGAACCCAAAATTAGGAAAACGATCATAATTCTAGCTCACTTGAGCATTCTATCAAACACTATGTGTATATTAAGGTTTCATGGCCCTTTTTATGATAGACTCCACTAACCCACACCCCATTCTTTTCTATCTTTAACTCACAACCTCCCCACATACCTTAGGAACACATGCATGCAAGGTAAGCACTCCCATCCCCATGAATTACCTTGCTAATGGCCCATTCTAGTTATATTTTGAAATTAAGAGTTTGGGGGTGATAGAATCTTACCTCTTAGAAAGAAGACCTAGGTGCCTCTCTTGATAATCTTCAAGGTTTTAAGTGAGAATTGAAGAGAAAATTGATGAAGATCACTTTCTCCCTCTAGGACCCTCTCTCTCACTCTAAAAATATCAGAAAATCAGTTCAAAATAGTCCAAGGTAGTGTTTTAACGGAATAGGGTCGGGTTTAAAAATCCTAAAAATGAAGCTCCAGAATAGGTTCTGCGGTCGCATATGCGATCGCATAATGGTTATGCGATCCGCGAAATGACCACGAAAAGTGGCCCTGGGAACTAGGCTGGCCTGCTTCACTCTGCGACTGTTATGCGGCCTGCAGACCTGCTCTGCGGTCGCATAATGCGCCGCAGAACCTCTCGCCGCAAAAGTCCAAGGACGATTATATGGCCAAAGTGCGGCCCGCGAAACGGTTATGCGGTCGCATAATTGGCCGCGAAATTCACCTCAAAATTGGCCAAAAAGGCTGCTTCACTCTGCGGCTATTCTGCGGGCCGCAGAGTGATTATGCGGCCGCATAATGGGCCGCAGAAATGGCTATTTTTGCAAAATTATTTTCTTCAACTCCCCAGCACACCGTTCAATCCAAAAAGTACGTATCGCGGCTCGCAAGCTCGCCGTGAAGAATTTCTACTACTATTAACCTCTACGCCTATTTTGGCATCACAGAAATCCCGATTTTTAGGAATCATTTTACGGGGCTTTACATCCTTCCCCACTTAAGATCATTCATCCTCGAATGAGAATTAAGGTCCACTATTAGCAACTTATGCAGCTCGGTTATCATACCACACACCAGCAGCCCCAAAGTTGACTAACTCCTTAAATGTCCAAAAATTTCGCCAGAGTTTCCTTTGTAACTAGGCCTATCCACCTGTCAGAGAGCCCCAGAAACACATCTTACAAATATATGCACAACCCAACGACATAACAAAACTCATAACAATACCAATCGTGGCCTCATAAGCAACATATAATCAAAAGGAACACCTTTACATTAACTGAACAAGTGATACAAAATTCATAGGCGACAAGCTCATAAAAAGAAAGGATTACACAACTATTCAAACAAGTGAGGATACTTCTTCTTCATTTCTTTCTCGGCCTCCCACGTCTCTTCAACCTGCTGGTTTCTCCACAACACTTTCACAGAGGCAATTTCTTTATTCCTCAACTTTCGGACTTGTCTATCAAGAATGGCAACTAGACTTTCTTCATATGACAATTCTTCATTAACCTCAATAGTCTCAACCGGACTTTTTGGATTGAATAGTGTGTTGGAGAGTTGAAAGAAATATTTTTGTAGAAATAGGCATTTCTGCGGCCCATTATGCGGTCGCATAATCACTATGCGGGCCGCAGAGTGAAGCAACCTTTTTGGCCAATTTTGAGGTGAATTCCGCGGCCAATTATGCGACTGCAGAGTGATTATGCGGCCGCATAATGGGCCGCAGAAATGCCTATTTCTGCAAAAATATTTCCTTCAACTCCCCAGCGCACTGTTCAATCCAAAAAGTTCGTATCGCGGCTCGCAAGCTCGCCGTGAAGAATTTTTACTACTATTAACCTCTACGCCTATTTCGGCATCACGAAAATTCTAGTTTTTAGGAAAATTTTACGGGGCCTTACAACAGATGTGACATTTGGACCGCAAATGCGGAATCGCTAGGTAGTGTCATTTTTAATCGAGGATTTGGTCTCATTTATCATATTTTGAGATTGGAAGCTCGGATTTGGACGATTTTTAGGCAATTTTTACCACTTGGATTAGGGTAAGTGTTCTTGACTTGGATTTGATTTTATTTCATGATTGCATCTTTGATTTTGGTCTTTGGTTGGTGAATCCAAGAGGGAAAATTAGGGGTTTGGGCAAAACTTTTCTAAAGTAAAAAATGGAGATTAAAACCCCGATTTGGAGTCAATTTTGGATGAAACTTATATATTTGAACTCGTATTGGAATGGGTGTTCGGGATTTGTGAATTTATTGGGTTCCAGGAAGCGGGCCCGTGTTGACGTTTTGGTTGACTTTGTGCAATTGATTAAAGATTTAATATTTATTATTTGGGTTCGATTCCTATGGCTTTGTTTGACGTTATTGAGTTGTATTTGACTAGTTTCAGTGCGTTTAGAGGTTTATTTGAGAGGAATGGCTATTTTGGGAGATTAGAGGCTATCGGGAGGAGGTAAGTCTCTTGGCTAACCTTGTTAGAGGGAAACCCCTGACTTATTTGCTAATGTGTTTGAGGTATTGGGGGTGGTGTATGTACGTGGTGGCGAGCGTATATGCATTCACCAAGTTTATATCATGAATGGGGGTAGGAATTGGGATATCTTATGCTTTGTTTAACTATGTGCTCGTTTGATTCATGATTTATTTGGTTTATGTGACTAGATTTGCCCTTTTATTTAGGCTTATGATCAATTGTGAAGGCATGAGAACTCATTCTTGATATGTTAAATTGCTTAATTTCCCATAATCACATAGAGATTTCATGATTATATATCGTATGATATTTATTAAGTCCTTGTGCACCATTTATCTATAATTATTGAGCATATACATATAATTAAGTAATGGATACATGATTTGGACTGAGGATTTTTGCGCGAAGGGTAAGCGTGCGACTGAGATACAGTTATGGCACATTGGACTTGATAATCAGACATTGATTTATAAGGGATGCTATTATACCCCTCTTGGCCCCGTGAGCATGGTCGGTATATAGATTTTATACCGGGTGGATACATGAATTTTATATCGGGTTATGTGATACACAAATTGTGTGTATCGGAGGTACATGGAAAATGTATAGGTTGAGCATGCATTCTTATTATTGACTCATTTGAAGTATTTATTTCATTATAAATTGTTACTTGACATCCGTATGCTAATTGGGAGTCTCGGCTCCATTATATGAGCATGTTATTTTTTACTGTTATATCTGAGAATCGATAGGGTTGTTTCTGTGCTAGAAAACCATGCTTATCTATTGATATTTGTGACTCTTATTACTCATGATATTACTTATTGATCCAGTTCTTAATTCTGTTATTTTTCTTGTGTAGTATGTATCTGATAGCATCTAGCCTCGCCCCACTTCTTCGACGTTAAACTTAATACTTACTGGATATCGACTGTGGTGTACTCATACTACGCTTCTGCATATCTTTTTGTGCAGATCCTTCGGTTGGTCCTAACAGATCTTGCGAATTGGGCTAGGAGTTATCGCGGAGACTTGGGGTGAGCTGCTCTACATAGATCTACTTCGCAGTTCCCGAGTCCCTGTTCTTTTATGCATTTCTGTCTATTGTATTTCAGACAGTTTGACATGTATACATACGTGATCTCATGTACGTAGTTTGCTCGTATATTTGTGCCATCTAGTCTTGGGGCGTATTGTATTGGCCGTGTTTAGGCCTTGCTTATGATTTTATCACATATTATCATTATTTGAGACTATTTTCATCTTTTATTGCTATTATCTATGTTAAATAATAAAAATGGACTTTATTCATTACCTTCGAGTTGGCTTGCTTGGCAAGTTCAGCTAGGCGCGATCACGACCTTAAGATGGAATTTTGGGTCGTGATAATATATGACACATTTTTAAGGGTTAACCCCCTTTTTCAAAACTTGTCAGGTTTTTTTCCACTGATAAAAAGTTTTTCTTTTGAGTTTCTAATTATTCAGGCACATCATGGACCACAAAATTTAATTAACAAGACTTCTTATTATGGAATCAATTCGCAAATTTAAAATTAATATCAACGACAATAAATTAAAAATTATTTCACTAAAAACTTCTAATTTCCCCCTTAGTTCAATTTTAATTTTTTTAAAACCTTATTTAACTCCCATATTAAGATTCAGATACTAATCAATTAAATTAAATTATTGACAATAATTTATAGATTATTCCTTTATACATTCGCTCTAACTTATTTCATATACCGAATACAAAATCCACTGGCTGGGTTTGCACATGAAAACTTATAAGCTTTCATAAAGGTGCATCGTTCATCTCTATATCAATTGGGTTCCATCAACTTATTATTATTTCGCAAATGTATATTATTAGTATCAAATTTACCAGGTATATTGACCCACAAAAGAATCTCGCCTTTTAATAAATCAAAACAACGAACAGTACACATAACTAACAATAATTATATAAAGATTAAGAGTATAAGTACTTTTAATGGACTATAAAATTATTTTAGTAAGTCAGTATAAAATACCCTTCTCTACTTGGTCCATTCAATACATACGAAATGTACTAGCACAAGAAGTCAGAATTAAACCATTCCCATAATCAAGATAAATGCCACACCACAACCTTGTGAGGTGCGACCGGCACACGACTCCCAAAGGATCGTGCGAACTGACGTCCCCGCTTTCTTCCTCTTTAGTCATAAAACCTGGGCCGACCAGGCCTCCAAGTAGTAATACTGGAAAAGAGACATTGACATTTTATACATATTCATAACCGTACCCAACAAGGTCATAATCCACCTTTTTACATGCAACTAAACTCTAGTCTGCAAGCCTCTAAGAATACCAAAATAGAATATACATATACATATACATAACTTGGCCGGGACAGTTCCCCACCGTACCCAAAATGATTAGAACATATGCTTCGATACCTATAGGATTTTGAAAAACTACTCCGGAGAAGTGAAGAATGACAACCCACAACTGAAACGTGCACCTATTAGGAAAGGGCGTCACCGGGTCTATCTGTTCATGTGGGCATGAACACAACACCCAAAAGATAATGGGTCAATACGGAAAATGTACTGAGTATGTAAGACTAAGAAAGCATGTAAAATCAGTGACATAAAATAAGAGATATGAGTACTTGCTTCCAACCTGAATACCTAAGATAAGCCACCAGGGGCATAAACTGTAGAAACTATAAGCTTAAAAACATGCAAGCTCTATGAAAGGTTTAAGCCACTCATGGAGACTACACATTAAATATAATATATATTCTTTAGCCCTTCTTTGGGGTATGTTACTTCATATCATTTCCGGCCTCGCGGAGGACTCGGTAACTTTTATTTCTTTCATCACATCGTACCCGGCCGTAGGAGGTCCCGGTTGGACCCACCTCAAGAGATCTTGGTCGTACCCGGCCACATGAGGGCTCGGTAGTGTCTTATATCACATCATTCTGGACCCGGCCTCATAGAGATCTCGGTTGTATCCGGCCACATAAGGGCTCGGTAGTGTCTCACATTGTATCTCTTCATACCCAATTGATTAGTGGTTGCACAATAGGTGTCGTACCCGGCCATCTATAACGCGGCTAGGTAAAGTAAAATAGATACATATACATATAAGTTCAATGCATAATCAATTTCAAGAGATATTAAATTTAGACTCAGAATAAATCACACGTTCCGGCCTCGGGGTACCAATTAGGGACATTTTAGACTTTGAAAGAAATATTACCAACAAGAATGTACAAGAACGGGGACAACGTCATCGAGAAGGACTCAGAACAACCAAATCCTTACAATACTAGAATCCTTTAGAGGAAGAGCTCTACTTACACCAATCATGCAAAGAAAGAAAGTTGCCTTTTACATACCTTATTGCAGAACTAGCTAGGTTACTTTGCCTCCAATGGATCTCCATAATCAATACAACTAGACAATAGATATTACAGTGATGATTCCAAGCTCATTTACGCTAGATCCTACTAGATTCACCTTCGACTGCCTTAGACTGAATTCTAAAGGGGTGTTGAGAGCATTTTTGGAAGAACTCATGTTAGTGATAATCTCTAGGATGAGTGAGAGAGAGAGTTACACTGCCTTTATATAACACACCAATCTAGAAAAATCTGCCGCCGCTACATGCAATACGGGTCACCATACCCCGGTTGCAGCACCCGGTAAGACAAATGGCGTTAGTCCAATGAAAGGTGTAATCCCCCTTTTAACCCCTCGGTCCCCATATGTGTCACCAGACAATTGGCTGCATCAGGAACTCCACTTATCAATCTTTAACTTTATGCGTGGGGAAAAGTGTGAGGTGTAACATCATCGCCCCTTCGGAACATTCTAGCTCGAATGTTGAAACGTAGTCACTCCTTACAAACTTCATCAGTCATCTTGGTGTGCGCCTGCCATGGTAGTCTCATTGTTGCTTCTCGTATTGTGGAATAAATGGGGTACCTAGATTTCATATCTTCTTTAGTGCCATGTCATCTCTTCTATATTGTTGTTCCTCCAAAGTACTTTAACTGAAGCCACTTCTTTAGTTTGCAGCTTACGAACTTGGCGATCTAGGATAGCCACCGGAACTTCTTCTTAGGATAAATCCTCCGTTACTTGAATATTTTCAATAGGGGTAATACGCAATGGATCACTTAAACACTTGGGGAACATATGCACGTGGAACACTGGATGCACTGCTTCCAATTCCAGGGGAAACTCGAGTTTATAAGACACTTCCCCGACTTTCTTAGTTATTTGGTACGGCCCAATATACCGGGGACTAAGCTCTCCCTTCTTATCGAGCCTCATCACGCCTTTCATAGGTGATACCCTTAAGAAATACCAAGTCTCTCACAGCAAACTCCAAATCTCGTCATCGGGTATCTAAGTAAGATTTTTGCCCACTTTGAGCAGTCAATAAATGACCTCGAACCATCTTCACCTTCTCTACAACCTGTTGCACCAACTTAGGACCCAATAACTTTGTTTCACCAACTTCGAACCAGCTGATAGGAGATCTGCACTACCATCCGTATAAGGCCTCATATGGTGCCATTCGAATACTAGCATGGTAGTTGTTGTTGTGAGCAAATTCGATGAGTGGTAGATGATCTTCCCAACTCCCTTTGAGGTCCAGAACACAAGCTCGTAACATGTCCTCGAGCAGCTGAATAGTGCGTTCAACCTAACTATTTGGGGATGGAAAGTTGTGCTAAGGTTAATCCTCGTACCCAATCCTTTTTGAAATGACCTCCAGAAGTTAGCCGTAAATTGGGCACCTTGGACTGATATGATGGATACTAGAACCCCCTGGAGTCGAACTATTTCCTTTATGTATAACTTAGCATAATCTTCAGCTGAGAAGATAGTCTTCACTGGTAGGAAGTGATTTGACTTGGTGAGTAGATCCACAATAACCCATATGGAATCAAACCTTCGGCATGAATGCGGCAATCCGGTAACAAAATCCATGTTGATAATCTCCCATTTCCAGGTTGGAATTGCCATATTCTAACGCAGTCCTCCCAGTTTTTGGTGTTTAATTTTAATTTGTTGGCAACTTGGACACTGAGCAACATATTCAACAATGCTCCTTTTCATGCCGTTCCACCAATATAGATGTCGAAGATCGTACATCTTGGTTGATCCCGGATAAACAAAATACTAGGACCGATGAATCTCTGCCACGATATGCTCTCGGAGTCCTACGACATCAAACACATATAGCCGGCATTTATATCTAAGGACCCCTTCCTCGGATAACTTGAACAGTTGTTTCCTATGATAGGGAATGCTTTCTCTTATTTTCACTAAGGCTAGATCTTCAAATTGTTGTGCCTTCACTGCATCTACTAATGAGGATTCAGCAGTATTTCGAACTATGGCTCCTCTGTTACCGGTATTGATTAATCATACACTTAAGTTAGCCAACCGGTACAAGCCTTTGGTCATTTCCAACTTAGGAGTTTTCACGTGTTATAGATTGCCCATGGATTTCTGACTTAACGCATCAGCCACGATGTTTGTCTTCCCGAGGCGGTAAAAAACATCAACATCGTAATCTTTCAACAACTCAAGACATCTCCGCTAACTCAGATATAATTCTTTCTACTTGAATATATACTTCAAGTTCTTGTGATCGGTGAATATATCAACATGAACTCCATACAGATAGTGACGCCACATTTTCAAGGAAAATATAATAGCTGCTAGCTCCAAGTCATGAGTGGGATAGTTCTGCTCGTGTTTCCTTAGTTGCCTCGAAGCATAAGCGACAACCTTCCCGTATTGCATTAGAACACTGCCCAATCCCACTCTAAAGGTATCACAATATATAACGTACCCCTCGGGTACTTCAGGGAGAGTTAGAATTGATGCCGAGGTCAACCTATCCTTTAACTCTTGGAAGCTCTTTTCACAAATGCCGGTCCACAGGAATTTAGCTGCCTTGTGTGTCAACTTTATTAAGGGAGCAACGATGTATGGGGAATTTTCCACAAATCTTCGGTAGTAACCGGCTAAGCCCAAGAAGCTACGTACTTCGATAGGAGTCGTGGGCCTTGGCCAATTCTTTACTGCTTTGATCTTTTGACTATCAACTTGGATACCCTCACTCGACACTATATGCCCAAGGAAAGCAACCAAGTTCAGCCAAAACTCGTATTTAAAAAACTTAGCGTACAACTTGTGATTTCGAAGTATGCGTAAAACCATTCGCAAATGCTCTGCCTATGATCGAGAATACACCAAAATATCGTCTATGAACACGATCACGAAGATATACAAAAATGGCTTGAACACCTAATTCATCAGATCCATGAAGGCCGTTGGTGCGTTGGTTAGGCCAAAGGACATAACGAGAAACTCGTAATAGCCATATCTGGTCTAAAAGGCTGTCTTCAGAATATCTTCTTACTTGATTCTTAACTAATGGTACCCAGATCTGAGATCGATCTTCGAAAAGCGCTTAGCGCCTTGCATTGGTCAAGCAAATCATCAATTCTCGGGAGTAGATATGTTTCTTAATGGTTACCTTATTCAGTTGTCTGTAATCAATACACATCCTAAACGAACCATCTTTCTTTCAAACAAATAGCACCGGGCTCCCCACAGAGAGTTACTGGGCCGGATAAAGCCCTTATCAAGAAGGTCCTTCAACTGATCTTTTAGTTCCTTCAACTCGGCAGGAGCCATTATGCATGGAGAAATAGATATAAGTTGCATGTCGGGTGGCATGTTGATGGCAAACTCGATCTCCCTGTCAGGTGGAACACCCGGGAGCTCATTAGGGAACACATATGGAAATTCTCTAACAACTGAAACCGACTTAAGGGTTGGAGGGCTTGTCTCCGTATCCTGCACTCGCACCAGATCATAGAAACATCCTTTCGTTATCATCTTTCGAGCCTTAAGGTAAGAAATAAATTCTCTTTTGGCGCTGCAACATCACCCTTCCATTCGACAATAGGATCTCCTAGAAAGTTAAAACGAACAACTTTCTTCCAGGAATCCACTGTAGCATAACAAGAAGCCAGCCAATCCATGCCCATAATAACATCAAATTCCACCATTTCTAACTCATTAAAATTAGCCAAGATATGGTGATCATGAATCATCACATCACAATTTCGATATACCCGCCTAACTACCACGGACTCGCCCACGGACGTGGACACTTCAAATAGTTATTGTAATAATTCAGGTACTTTATCACATTTTCCAGTAACAAATGGAGTAATATATAACAAGGTAGAACCTAGATTTATCAAAGCATATGTATTAATGGAGAATATGGATAGTATACCTCTGACCATGTCCGGTGATGACTCGAGGTTTTGTCGGCTTGACAATGCATAAATGTGGTTCTGTTGTCTGCCTGAGCTAGTCACTCCATCTCTACCTCTACCTCTTGCCATCGGCGGTTGCATACCTTGCTCTCGAGGATGTACTGTTGATGAAGAAGCCGCTACTGATCCCGTTGGCGGTATCAAGCCACCCACATTTCTCACAGATCAAAGGCACACGATATGACCGTACCCATAAGAATAACACAAATCTAAACCCTAGAGCCAATTCCCATAATGATTCCTACCACATCGGCTACAATGTGGCATCGGAGGTCTCGCCCTGCTAGGATCCCCACTATTCTGTGAACTCTATCCTCAAAAATTCTGGCCTTGACTAAAATAAGTGGTCCGTTCTCGACGCTGGCCCTGGGACTGTGATGGCATATTTTCCACCAAGGTAGGTAAATGCCGAGAAAATAGAGACCTAAACCTACCTCGAAACTCTCATGTGTCACCCGTGGACCAGGCTCTCTTAGATTTACCCTGGTCATGTTCTCGAGTAGCTCGTTGTAGCCTCTTGCGATACTCTAAGTTCTGAATATGAGCAATATCCATAATCAGATTAAACGAAATTGTGGTGCATTCATTTATTAGATGCGGTCCCAAACTGCCCACAAATCGATGTACCCGGTCACTCATCTCGGCCACCACTGAATGAGCATACCCAAGGAGTTAAATTGTATGTTATACTCACGGATACTCATATTTCCTTGCTCCAACCGTAAGAATCTATCTTGCCTTGCTCGGGAGAGTTCAACGGGCAAATACTGCTGCAAGAATACCTCAGAGAATTCCCTCCATCTTGCTGCTGGGGCAAGAGGTCCCCTAGACTGTTCCCAAGTCTCATACCAAATTACTGCTACATCCCACAATCTATAAGAGGCAAGCTCTACGAACTCAGTATCAGTGGCATGCATAACTCGTAAGGTCCGCTGCATTTGATCTAGAAAATTCTGGGGATTCTCGGTTAGATTCGTCCTTGTATATACCGGGTGGTCCAAATTAATAAAATTCCGAACTCTCGTGCTGATTGCTCTATCTGAGATGGCGGGGGCCTGACGTTAGGCCTGCAAGGCCACTAACCACGTCAACAACTGCACTACACTGCTCATATCTAAATCCTGCTCAGAAACAACTAGAGGAGGAGTAGGAGGTACATTAGTCTATGTTGTTCCGGGGGTGGTGGTGGTGTCCCCGAAACCTAAGTACCAGCCTCATCGTGTTATCCATGTTGACCTATAGGGGCAGGTGGCACCTGACTGGTACCTTCTCCTACTTCTTCATTCAATCCCTGAACAATTTCCTGACGTCTCGTGGTAGGCATCACTATAAACATAAATAAGATGGGGATGAGAAACGAATACTTATGACTCAGCTCTATCGCACGATCTAGATAAGAAAGAATGGTATTCATCCTAGATATCATGTAGCCTCCTATTTATAAGTATGGTGAACCACATACCCATAAACAAGACTCTACTAGATACGACTTGCAGACTTCCTAGGGCACAACCTGCTCTGATACCAAGTTTGCCACACCCCAACCTTGGGAGGTGCGACCGGCATACGACGCCCGAAGACCCATGCGAACAAACATCCCTGCTTTCTTCCTCTTTAGTTATAAAACCTAGGCCGACGAGGCTTCCAAGTAGTAATACTGGAAATTTAAAATATGTACAACTAACTTGCAAAAGAAACATTAACATTTTATACATATTCATAATTGTACCCAACGAGGTCATAAATCATCCTTTTATATGCAACTTAACTCTAGTCTGCAAGCCTCTAAGAGTACCAAAAGGGAATATATATATAAACAACTTGGTCGGGACAGGTCCCCACCGTACCCAAAATAATTAGAACACATGCTTCGGTACCTACCGACTTTTGAACAACTACTCCAGAGAAATGGAGAGAAATAACCCACAGTTGAAACGTGCACCTACTGAGCCGTCACCAGTTCTATGTTCCCGTGGGCATGAATACAATGCCCAAAAGAAAGGGGGTCAATACAAAAAATATACTGAGTGTGTAAGACTAAGAAAGCATATAAAAATCAGTGACATAACATAAGACATATGAGTACTTGCTTTCAACATGAATACCGAACACAAGCCACTGGGGGCATAAACTGTAGAAACTATAAATTTAAAAACATGCAAGCTCTACGAAGGGTTTAAGCCATACATGGAGACTTCGCATTAAATACAATATAATATTATTTAGCCCTTCTTTTGGGCACATTACATCATATCGCACCCGACCTCGCGAAGGATTTGGTAACATTTATTTATTTTATCACATCATACTAGGCCTCACAAAGTCCCAGTTGTACCCGCCTCAAGAGATCATGATCGTACCCGGCCACATGAGGCTCGGTAGTATCTTATATCACATCATTTTATACCGGCCTCATAGAGAGCTCGGGCGTATTCGTCCACACAAAGGCTTGGTAGAGTCTCACATTGTATCTCTTCACACCAACTGATCAGTGGTTGCACAATAGGTGTCATATCTAACCGTCCATAACGCAACTCGGTAAAGTAAAATAGATACATATACATATAAGTGCAATGCATAATCAATTTCAAGAGATATTAAGTTTAGACTAAAAATAAATCATACGTTCCGACCTCAGGGTACCAACTTGGAACATTTTAGACTTTGAAAGAAATACTATCGACAAGAATGTACAAGAACTGGGATAACGTCACTGAGAAGGACTCAGAACAACTAAATCCTTACAATACTGGAATCCTTTAGAGGAAGAGAGATACTTACACCAATCATGCCAAGAAAGAAAGTTGTCTTACATACCTTGTTACAGAACTAGCTAGGTTACTCTGCCTCCAACGAATCTCCAGAATTAATATAATAAGACAATAGATATTACAGTGATGATTCCAAGCTCCTTCTCGCTAGATTATACTAAATTCACCTTCGACTGCCTTAGACGGTTTGAGAGTTCTAAAGGGTGTTGAGAGCATTTATGGAAGAACTAATGTTGGTGATAGCTTCTAGGATGAATGAGAGACAGAGTTACACTGCCTTTATATAACACACCAAATCTAGGAAAATACACCGTTGCTACATGCAAAACAGGCCGCCTTACCCCGGTTGCAGCACCTGACAAGACAGCTGGCATTAGCCCAATGAAATGTGTAATCCCCCTTTTGACTCCTCTATCCCCATACGTGTCACCGGCCGGTTAGCCTCATCAGAAACTCCACTTATCAATCTTTAACTTTATGTGTGGGGAAAAGTGTAGGGTGTAACAATAAACTATCTTTCATCATCAGATTGTGAACATAAAAATTATAACTTATAATAATCGGTATATTAATCTTCCATGTACAAGTTAAACTCTATACACTAAATCATCTACTATATAAGCAAAGAACACACAAACAAATACATGATCTATTTAAAATAAAATTTTATTAAATTGAATAAACAAAGTTATTAGTCTATAAAGAATACTATAACATAGCACATGGTTTATATTATATCCTAACCGACATACAAAAAAGAAGAACATGATATAAGTTTTAATGTAAGAGATAGAGAGATGTACCAAGAATAGAATTGAAATTCTAAATCTTGGAAAAAACTTTTGTAAATTTCTTGATGCTAAAACTAAAATTGTTGTTAAAGATGTGATTGATACACAAATTGGCAATGTTAAATGTTTTGGCAGGAAAAGTGGTTACCATTTGAGTCACACTTTTTACATTTCAGCATTTCCCTTTCCCCTTTTTTTAGCATGTTTTAGTCTTATAAATAGCAAGAATTCAAAATGTAAACCATTCAGAATATTATATTGGATTTGAGTTCTCTTTTCCCTCATCTCTCTCTCAATTCTGCCTCTATCTTCTTCTTATTTCTTCTGTTCTTCTCTTATTTTGCTCGATTGCACTATTACATTGGCTTGGCACCTAGATTTTAATATCAGTTGGTATCAGAGCTTGGTAGATGATGGGCCCACGATGAGCTGTTGATGTTGTGACTGGTATTTAACCCATGGATTTTCAGAAGCGGTACGAGGATCTAGCAGCTTAGCAGCTAGATCTGCGAGCAGAATTGACACAAAAACAACAAGAATTAAGAGATGATTTGGACAAACATTATGCTGAACTTCTGCAGATGGTGAGTGCTCTCAAAAACTTCTTCGATAGTCTGCAATTAAGTCAACAATCAAAGGATAATTCCTCTACTTCGACTGATAGGGACAAAGTGCTCCAATCAGGTCAGGGTATTCTAGGTCTCAACCCTTACTGTGTTAATGCTACTCGAAATCATAACTTGGTTTTTTTCCCGTTTCAATGGAGAGAATTTGAAGACATGGCTATACAAAATTGAACAGTATTTTTCAGAGGATGAAACTCCTCTCAATCAGAGAGTGAGATTAGTGGCTATGAACCTCAATGATGAGGCATTAGCTTAGCATCACTCCTACCTTAAGTGTAAGAATTTAATTTTGTTACCTATATGGGATGAGTACATAGCTGAGCTCATCGAAACCTTTAGTGGTGACTTCTATGATCATATGCTTGAACTGGAACAATTGAAATAAACGGGGTTTGTAAGAGAGTTTCAATTTGTTTGGATAGATTAGTGGCTCAGTCCAATCTAAACAGTTGAGAAGGCTATCTTTTGTTTCCTTGGTGGTTTGAAGGAGGAATTAGTGAATTCTGTTATGATGCACGCGCTTAAGACACTGGCTAAGACATGCAGATTAGCTAGACTTGCTGAAGCTGCTCTAGCTGTAAATGCCAGAGTTCACAAACACTCTACGCTTATGTTGCTGCTAGGAGAAACACTTACGAGAGTCCAGTTGTTCGTAATACATCATACCAAGCAGTGGTACCTGCACCAAGGCTAACCTTACCTGCTGCTACCAAAGTTGTAGTACCTAGGAATAGAAAGTCCATATCTCCAGCTGAGATGCAAGCAAAGAGGGCACAAGGACTATGTTATTTCTGTGATGAAAAATACTCTGTTGGCCACAAATGTAATCTTCCTAAACACATGTTTGTATTGGAGCTTGAGTCATCAGAAGCCTCCACTGAGGAAGAAGGAAACATTTAGCATGATGCTGAACTACCTCCTGAAGAATGTACTACTTCTGAGGGTGATCACCCACACATCTCATTGTGTGCTCTTGCTGGTATTCAGGGAGCTCAAACTATNTGTACGAGGATCTAGCAGCTTAGCAGCTAGATCTGCGAGCAGAATTGACACAAAAACAACAAGAATTAAGAGATGATTTGGACAAACGTTATGCTGAACTTCTGCAGATGGTGAGTGCTCTCAAAAACTTCTTCGATAGTCTGCAATTAAGTCAACAATCAAAGGATAATTCCTCTACTTCGACTGATAGGGACAAAGTGCTCCAATCAGGTCAGGGTATTCTAGGTCTCAACCCTTACTGTGTTAATGCTACTCGAAATCATAACTTGGTTTTTTTCCCGTTTCAATGGAGAGAATTTGAAGACATGGCTATACAAAATTGAACAGTATTTTTCAGAGGATGAAACTCCTCTCAATCAGAGAGTGAGATTAGTGGCTATGAACCTCAATGATGAGGCATTAGCTTAGCATCACTCCTACCTTAAGTGTAAGAATTTAATTTTGTTACCTATATGGGATGAGTACATAGCTGAGCTCATCGAAACCTTTAGTGGTGACTTCTATGATCATATGCTTGAACTGGAACAATTGAAATAAACGGGGTTTGTAAGAGAGTTTCAATTTGTTTGGATAGATTAGTGGCTCAGTCCAATCTAAACAGTTGAGAAGGCTATCTTTTGTTTCCTTGGTGGTTTGAAGGAGGAATTAGTGAATTCTGTTATGATGCACGCGCTTAAGACACTGGCTAAGACATGCAGATTAGCTAGACTTGCTGAAGCTGCTCTAGCTGTAAATGCCAGAGTTCACAAACACTCTACGCTTATGTTGCTGCTAGGAGAAACACTTACGAGAGTCCAGTTGTTCGTAATACATCATACCAAGCAGTGGTACCTGCACCAAGGCTAACCTTACCTGCTGCTACCAAAGTTGTAGTACCTAGGAATAGAAAGTCCATATCTCCAGCTGAGATGCAAGCAAAGAGGGCACAAGGACTATGTTATTTCTGTGATGAAAAATACTCTGTTGGCCACAAATGTAATCTTCCTAAACACATGTTTGTATTGGAGCTTGAGTCATCAGAAGCCTCCACTGAGGAAGAAGGAAACATTTAGCATGATGCTGAACTACCTCCTGAAGAATGTACTACTTCTGAGGGTGATCACCCACACATCTCATTGTGTGCTCTTGCTGGTATTCAGGGAGCTCAAACTATATATGTAACAGGTTATAGTAACAAACGACCCATTCAAATTCTATTGGATGGGAGTAGTACCCATAATTTCATAGATTCAGCATTAGCAAAGAAGCAAGGATGCACTATTATACCTACTAAGCTGAGTTATGTTAGTTTGGGAAACAATACATTGGAAGCAATAACTGGGGTGGTACAAAATTTCCAGTGGATGTTGGAAGGCACTACTTATATGTCAGATCTTATTGTGTTTCTAGTTGGTCAATATGATCTGATATTAGGAGCACTATGGGTGAAGACATTAGGTCCAGTTACAATGGACTACTATGCCCTCATCATGACCTTTAATTATCAGGGTAAGCAACACATTTTGAATGGAGTATCAGAAGATTGTAGACTCTCTCGTCCTAAGGTTATTAACAGATATCAAGGTGATGAGGCTCAGTTGTTTATGTTGCAAGTCATGATTGATGTTCCCTCTTCTGATGCTGAGGATGAAGGTCTTCTGCATACCTTGAATCTTCCTGATGATGCAACACTACCTTAACCACTCAACGAGCTCCTTGATAGCTACAAACAGGTGTTCTCAGAACCTACTACACTGCCACCACAAAGGGGTGCATTTGATCCCAGAATTCATTTACAGTCAGGAACCAAACCAGTCAACACTAGACCTTACAGATATTCTTCAATGAAGAAGGACATAATTGAAAAGCTAGTTAAAGATATGCTGCAGCAAGGGGTTATATAATATAGCAACAACCCTTTTTCTTCACCTGTAGTGGTGGTGGAGCAACAACCCTTTTTCTTCACCTGTAGTGGTGGTGGAGCAACAACCCTTTTTCTTCACCTGTAGTGGTGGTGGAGCAACAACCCTTTTTCTTCACCTGTAGTGGTGGTGGAGCAACAACCCTTTTTCTTCACCTGTAGTGGTGGTGGAGCAACAACCCTTTTTCTTCACCTGTAGTGGTGGTGGAGCAACAACCCTTTTTCTTCACCTGTAGTGGTGGTGGAGCAACAACCCTTTTTCTTCACCTGTAGTGGTGGTGGAGCAACAACCCTTTTTCTTCACCTGTAGTGGTGGTGGAGCAACAACCCTTTTTCTTCACCTGTAGTGGTGGTGGAGCAACAACCCTTTTTCTTCACCTGTAGTGGTGGTGGACAAAAAGGATGGAACCTGGAGATTATGTGTTGATTACACAGAATTGAATCAAAGCACTATTAAAGATAAGTTTCCTATCCCTATCATTGATGATTTGCTAGATGAATCCCAAGGTGATATATAATGAATATGAGACTTATTAATCATGATTTAAATGAGTTAAAGTAATAATATGACTATATATGATGTTTGAATATAAAATATAAAGTTTGGAAAAAATCGGATTTTAGTTACGGAAAAATCGACTAAGGATTTACCTTATAATGAAGCTTTTTGAGCAATACATTTTATGTGTTATATGAGGTCTTTTTGGAATATATTATATAAATTGAAGGTCTTGGAATGTAGTTTCCAACTCTCTTAACCGTTTGTTCATACGACATCCCGATAATATGATATAAGCATCGGAATAAGGGTCAATGCTAGGGTGCCAAGCTAGCACCTCTTTGACCTTTCAAAAGTGGATATATATATCTCTTACGTCATCTCTTTCTTCATTTTTCAATAGACCACGACCAAACTAAGACCATAAACTTAACATAAACCTCTCTACAAGGGTTTCAAAGAAGATTAACATCCCGGATACAAAATTAAGAAGCGATAACATTAGAATGATCCCTACGAAATTAAGCTCTTTGTAGTTTGAGTTTTGAAAGGTACTTCATAGTTAATAAAATGCCTAATTTCTGTATTTAAGCTTTTAAATATCAATGAAGGTTGATAAATTTATTTTCTGATAGTTAGAACTCATGGGACGGTGATCGGAAGTCGTGAGTTCGATTTATTTCACTTTTAGTGGAGTATTTTGAAGTCCACTCGTGTTGACCTATTGTGCTGCTGATTTATGGAGTTTGGAAGGATAAAGGGCGTGGAGAAATGCCACATGTGGTAGGGTAGTGGGCTGGTCGCTCGGCGTTGCAATTTCAGGCTAATTGATAACTTGTTGGTTGGGTGTGTTATGGTATATTTGGGTTTTTTGTTGTATTAAAGGTCCTAAATTGTAGTTAGGTTGTTTTGGAGTTGCTGGTTGTATTTTGTTGTTGTCTCGCCTATAGTAGGCTTGAGGGAGCAGTAAAATCAGGGGAAATGCTGCCCGTTTTATTTTAGAATCGAGTTATCGTTTGAGATACGTGGTATACTAGCGCCATCTAAGTTGTACATGTATATATTTGTTACAGGGTTGGCGCTCTAGTTGTCATAAGCTTGTTGTTGAGTTGAATTGATGACTTGAGGTATGTTAAGGCTATCCCTTCTTTCCTTTTGGCATGATCCATATGATACAACAAAACGAGCAAGCACACAACTTTCACAAATGATTCTATTTTTAGAAGTACTAGGGTTACCTATGTTCTTGATTCCCCATATGTCCTACTATCATATCGTCTGTTCATGGGTCTCAGAAAATATTTAAGTTGATAAAGATTATTTTGTGATATTTATCGAAGGCATATTGATCTTATGACATTCCGAGAGATCTTATTGACTTACTTCTTATGCATCATATTTATTTATACATGTACATTGACCCATGACAAGATGGCATTATATACACGTATATTATATGTATATGGGGTATGGGGAAAGATTATGGCGTTATATATGTACCACCACCTGATCAGCTAGTATACGTTGATGATTTCGCCCATAGAGGCCGAGATGATATGATGGGATGCCTTCAGAGGCTTGATGATGTTATGTATACCCTATGCATGATGGTACATTTATACGCATATGCATGAAATTATAAATGTTTCATGATTCATAGAGCTATTCGGACTTACAGGTTAAGTTCTTTACTCCATGTTTCTTTCATGTCTTTTATATACTGTTTTCATGCCTTACATACTTGCTACTTTATTTATACTGGCATCCCTTTTGCCTGGGGACGTTGCGTTTCATGCCCGCAAGTCCTGATAGACAGGTTGACAATCCTCCTAGTAGGTTATCAGCTCAGTGGAAGGTGTTGGTGCACTATACTTGCTCCGGAGTTGCCTATTTGGTTAGTATGCTTTGGACATGTATAGACGTGTATAGCGGGGCCTTGTCCCGCCTTTATGATGTTTATGTACTCTTAGAGGCTTGTAGACATATGTAATGTATATAGATGATTGTATGGCCTTGTCGGCCTATGTTTTGAGTGTACAAATGATCATGTCCACCTTATAGGCCCATATGTCACATGTATAAGTTTGTATTCCATGTTGGGTCGTCCTATGTCGAGTATTCTCTTATGTTTAATTCTGGTTATCTCATGATGGCCTTTCCGGCTCATTTACCCATGATAGTATGATAAGAAGGATACATTATGTTGGTACTCAGTTGAGTTGTGAATCGGATGCCCGTCACGGCCCTTCAGTTTGGGTCGTGACAAAAGTGGTATCAGAGCAGTTTTGTCCTATGGAGTCTGCAAACTGTGTCTAGTAGAGTCTTGTTTATGGGTATGTTGTACACCATACTTATAAGCAGGAGGCAACAGGGTATTTAGGACTATTACTTTTTCTTCTTACTCTAGATTGTGTGGTAGAGCTCAGTTGTAAGAATTCAAACTCCTAGATTCTATTTTATTCGTAATATAACGGTACCTACATCCAGAAAGATAGTTGGTAAGAGATTGAATGTGGCTGTGGAAGAGTTGATTAGGAGGAACTCGATTTTGTATCATGCTTATGATGAGTAAATGTGAGGTCTTCAGTGTTACACCCCATGTTTTCGTACATGAAAGTATGCCATAAGTGAATTGATGAAAGCTCGGGAATGAGATTATTTTGAGGTTACAAGTATTATGCTATTTCAAACAAGGCATAAGTAAATTCATAAAGGTGAGAGGGTAAGCAACTCGAAGAAAATGCATTTCGTCAAAGTTTGACATTTTGGAATAAAATATGGCACGAGCTAAAATATCCGATATTTATGGACTAGTACCATACAAGGTACCACATGGCCATGATAGTGAGGTGTATAAGGTATGCTAAAAATAAGAAATATTTTAAGTAATTTGAGATAATTCTTAATCATGTGGATAATTGGTTAATTAAAGATTAGTGGGTAATTAATTAAGACTTTGGGGATAAGGCTTAAGGGTCCAAAAAGTGGCAGCCACCCCATTAACAATAATATGACTCTTAAAAGGTCTTGCAAGATGTCAAATTTTGAAGATTTAAGTGCTTAGTCACCACTTGAAGTGGGCCCACATTCCATTCAAGCTCACTTTAAGATTTGAGACCATTTGGCTTCATTTTAGTCTCTTAAAAATTCCAGGAGATGCAAACTAATTGTTCTTTCCATAAGGAACTTGCAGTAGACCATAATTGAAGAAAATCATAATACTTTCATACCCCAATACCAAATTACCATGATGGAGCAATTAGTAGGCGTTGGATTTATGTTACTATTGTGAAATTTTGCAATATTAAGGGAGTATGATGTAATCCTTTTCCAAGAATATCATACGGAGTTTTTCCTACTCCAGGTATGTTAAGGCTATCTCTTCTTTCTTTTTGGCATGATCAATACGATACAAACGAAGCGAGCAAATGCACAATTTCCATAAATGACTCTATTCATAGAAATATTAGGGGTGTCTGTATTCTTGATTCCCCATGTGAATTATTATTATATCTTCTATTCATGGGTCTCAGAAAAATACGTATTTGATAAAATTTATCCGATATGCATATTGATTTTATGACAATTCAAGAAGTCTTATTAACGTGTTTCATATGCATTTCATGCATTTATACATGCACATTGACCCATGCCCAGATGGCGTTATATACGCGTATATATATGTATATATATGTATATGGGATATGGAAAAGGTTACGGCGTTATATACGCACCACCACCTGATCAGCTGGTATACGTTGATGATTTGCCCACAGTGGCCGAAATGATATGATGGGATGCCCTCAGTGGCTTGACGATGTTATGAACACATATACCTATACATGGTATGACATTTATACGTATATGCATGACATTATAAAAATAAAATGATTCACAGAGCTATGCATACGTACATGTCGAGTCTTTTACTCCATATTTCTCTCATGTCTATTATTTACTGATTTTTATTCCTACGTACTCGGTATATTATTTGTACTGACGTCCCTTTTGCGTGGGGATGCTGCATTTCATGCCCGCAGGTCCCGATAGACAGGTCGATAGTCCTCCAAGTAGGCTATCAGCTCAGCGGAAGATGTTGGTGCGCTCTATTTGCTCCGGAGTTGCTTATATGGTCAGTATAATTAGGACATGTATTGATTGGTATGGCGGGGCTCAGTCCCGACCTTTATGATACTTATGTACTCTTAGAGGCGTGTAGACATATGTCATGTATATGAATACTTGTACGGCCTTGTCGGCCTATGTTTTGAGTTTATAAATGATGATGCTGGCCTATTAGGCCCGTATGTTACGTGTATATGATGATGTGATAAGAAAGATACGTTATGTTGGTACTCGGTTGAGTAAGGTACCGGGTGCCGGTTTGGGTCATGACAAAAGTGGTATCAGAGCAGTTCTGTCCTAGGGAGTCTATAAGCCGTGTCTAGTAGAGTCTTGTTTATGGGTGTGTCGTGCACCACACTTATAAGCAGGAGGCTACAGGGCATTTAGGATTGTCACTCTTTCTTCTTACTCTAGATCGTGTGGTAGAGCTCAGTTGTAAGAACTCAATTTCCTAAACTCTATCTTATTCGTAATACAACGATGCCTATATCGAGAAAGACGGTTGGTAAGAGATATAGCTGTGGAAGAGTTGCGTCAGAGAAACTCAATTTTTGCATCATGCTTATGATGGATGAATATGAGGTATTCAGCAGATCATGTGTACACTAAGACGTGTAAGCCTCTTGATAAGGAACTTTAAGGCAAGAACATTTATCCACCTTTATGGTGAAAGACAATGAGAGATTCAGAAGATAAATACAAGTTTCAAAAAGTAAAAGAAGCACGATGAAAAAGGGTATGATAATGACAAGGTCGGGAATCCAAACTAGAGTAAGAATTTGCAAAGTGAATGCGGAAGCAATAACAATAAGGAATTGAACAACTAGAACTAAAGGGCAAAAAATAAAGGATATGGGAAAATTCAAGGAAAGAATTCCAAGAACTTTCAAGAACGTAATTTCTATAGCCTTGACAAGATCAAAGCAACAACGTCTTGATTTATTAAAGAAATCAAACGCCTT
>AWOL01S0032451.1:4000-33326 GCA_000715115.1 Nicotiana otophora
CCCACCCCCACCCCAACGTGGTAGCAATCCACTACCACACCATATGACTCTTAGTCATTATGGGTTAGGTGGCAATCAATTCAACATAGGGCCTTTTAATTCAAAGATAGATATTTATCTTTCAACAATTTAAAGAATAGTAAAGATTCTAATTATGGTGCAATCTGAAACTACGTCTCTTTCAAAAATTTAAAGAATAACAAAGACTCCAATTCAAACAGAGATTTCAACAAGTTAGGTTATCAAATTCATTTGTTGCAAGGAATTATACAGAAAGGAAAGATAAGGAATGAAGGTGAGGGAATTTTTGAAGTTCATATGAGACTTCATAGCGACGACAGTTCTTAAATTTGTAAGAAATTCATACGAAATTGCACTGCGTAATAACAACGGGATTTTGCAATTCTAAGGGAGTACGTTGCAATCCGTCTCAAGAATATCATACAAATGTTTCCCTACTCCAGGTATGTTAAGGCTATCCCTTCTTTCTTTTGGGCATGATCCAAATAATACAAATGAAACGAGCAAAATACGCAACTTTCATAAATGACTCTATTTGTAGAAATACTAGGGGTGTCTATATTCTTGATTCCCCATGTAAATTATTATTATATCTTTTGTTCATGGGTCTCAAAAAAATACGTATTTGATAAAGTTTATCCGAAAGGCATATTAATTTTTATGACATTCCGAGAAATCTTATTAACGTATTCTTATTCATTTCATGCATTTATACATATACATTTACCCATGACCAGATTGCGTTATATACGCGTATATATGTATATATTTTATATATATATATGGGGGGGATATGAGAAAAGATTACGGCGTTATACACACACCACCACCTGATCAGCTGGTATGCGTTGATGATGTTGCCCACAATGGCTGAGATGATATGATGGGATGCCCTCGGAGGCTTGATGATGCTATGTACACCTATACCTATGCATGACACGACATTTACACGCACGTGCATGACATTATAAATGTTTCAAGATTTACAAAGTTATTTAGACTTACAGGCGGAATTCTTTATTCTATGTTTCATCTATGTCTTTTATGTACTGATTTTCATGTCTTACATACTCAGTACATTATTCTTATTAACGCCCTATTTCCCGGGGTCTGCGTTTTATGTGCACATGTGTAGGTAGACAAGCTGACGGTCCCCCTTCTTAGGATCCTTGATCAGCAAGAGTTGGCATGCTCCATTTGATCCGGAGTTGCTTTTGATTTTGGTATGATATGCTTGTATACATATATGGGTATGACGTGGCCCAATCATGTCCTTGTACAGTTGTATATTCTATTAGAAGTCTATAGACAGTTATGTATAGTTGATAGTATGTGGCCTTGTCGGCTTCTAGTTTTGGGTATATAGTTGTCTATAGCAGCCTTGTCGGCTCACCCTACGTATTATGCACGTATATGTATATATATCTTTTGGGCAGATTTCCCTTATGTATGTTATTCTCGTAATTTAGCAGATGTTATTCATGTTCATATATTAGTCTCATGCTTAGGAGTGTTCGACAGGTAGGACTCGGCCACCCGTCGCGGCCCATTAGTTTGGGTCGTGACAATAGACTCCAAAATCATCTTCTCCATCTTATTCACAAAGTATACTTTTTTTCCTTCCGTCTAAACCACCAAAAAATCAAAGGGTGACTCATTTGCTTCGGGCACTAATCCAAACAACAATGATCTAGTCACCCCTCTGTTCTTCAAAACAATACCTCTCCCACAGTTATTGATGTTGTTGCAACCAAAACACAGATTATTAACATCAACCCAACTGTACAACTTCCTATCGAACTTGTTGGTGGTGCAAACTTCGCAACATGGAAAGATCAAATTCAAAAGGTCATGAATGGGTTTGACTTGATGGGTTATCTCGATGGATCTATAATATCACATCCACACACCATTAAGAAAGGAACTCAAAATGTTGTCAATCCAGATTTCAAAATTTAGTTTTAGCAAGATAATCTCATCGGCAATGCCTTAATGGCATCTGTTGATTCCACTATTGCACCATCTGTTGCCTCCGCTGAAACTTCAAAAGAAACATGCGATTATTTGCATACCACATATGCGAATAGATCTCAAACCTGGATCTATAGTCTTCGAGATGCACTGGCCAAAGTTCAGCGAGATCAAAAGTTTGTCACTGATTATCTCAGAGAAATAAGAACAATCACTGATGAGTTAGCTGTTGCCGGTGCCCGCATTTCTATGAAGAATTGATTGTGAAAATACTGAGCAGCCTCGGATCCGAATATGAAGCACTGAGTACTGTTATTCGATCAAGGGACTTGCCTATATCATATGAAAAATTCTCACACAAGCTCACAGATCATGAACTTTATCTCAAGCAAGCTGAAAAGAAGAAACCAGTAACTCACATGACTGTACAAGTTGCACAGCGAACAGTCAATAATAATAACAATAGCAACATGCAAACTCGTCGTTGGTCTGGCCAGCCTCAATGGCGTCTGAAAACTACTCCTGTTGGACAACAACAATGGCATTCCCAGAACACTCAAAGAAATGGAAACCTTTCCCAACAATGGCGTCCCTCCACTCCGTTACAGGCCAAAATGCCAGTTCAATGTCAGTTATGCAAAACTTTGGCCATACTGCAAATATTTGCAGTTCAAAATCACTTAACCATTTTGAAGCTAAGGCTATGTATGCTTATCGGAATTCTCCCAACGCTGCTCCTTGAATTCTGGATACTGGTGCCTCACATCATATTACTGCTGATCCTCAAAGCATAACCTCTCCACATGAATATACGGGTTCTGAAGAAGTTTCAATGGGGGATGGTAAATAGTATTTCGATCACCCACACTGGTTCTACTACACTAAACACTCCACTTCGTTATTTTTCATTTACATAATAATTTATGTGCCCCATCTATTAAAAAGAATCTTATATATGTTTCAAAATTTTGTCAACAAAACCAAACATCTATTGAATTCTTTCCTTTGTCCTTTGTTGTGAAGGCATTGACTAACGGGGGCATCGCTATTACAAGGCCAGAATAGAGATGATTTGTATGAATGGTCGAAGCTTACAACTTCAGCACATTCATCTCCAACAGCCTACACGGCAAATACCTTAAAAGTTCCTTTATCTATGTGGCATCGCCGTTTAGGACATCCTAATATTCATCTTCTGAAGTTTCTCTTAAACAACAATTAGTTGTCTTATTTTGATAATTTTCAATCTTGTAATTCATGCAATTGCAATAAAAGCCACATGAATCCTTTTTCGCAGAACCCTTTGTGCAGTTCAAAGCCCTTTGAAATACTTGGGGTCCTTCACCCATTCTCTCCCTGGATAAAAAGCTTTATTACATTATCTTTGTCGATAAATTTACCAAATATATTTGGCTCTATAAACTTAAACAAAAAAGTGATGTCTTTAAGGTCTTTTCAGAATTTCGACCACTCATTGATAACTTTTTCAATACTAAGATCATCACCTTTATTCAGATGGAGGAGGAGAATTTAAAGGACTAAAATCAATTCTTGCTGAATTTGGTATTCAACATTTATCCTCTCCCCCATATACCCCTCAAAGAATTGCCTTAGCTGAAAGACGTCATAGGCACTGCAAGAACCCTGCTTCACCAAGAATCTCTACCGCCACAATTTTGGAGTTTTACTTGCCAAACTGTTATTTAACTAATTAATAGATTTCCTACACCATCCATTGGTAATATTTTCCCATATCAAGCTCTCTTCGGTACCTCTTCTAATATTTCTTTAATTTTTACATTTGGTTGTCTATGCTATCATTGGCTAAAATCATATACGAAAAATAAACTAGAACCAAGATCTACACCAAGTGTCTATTTAGGATTTTCTACCCACTTTCACAGTCATCAGTGCTTTGATCCCGAATCCTCAAAAATATATTTCTCAAAAGATATCAAGTTCTTGAAAAATATTTTTCTATATGAAAATATTTTTTCCAAATATAAAGGATCCTCTCATAATATCTCCTGGTTTAATTCCACATCCAATTCAGATACATTATCTTCTTCTCAAAATTCTCCAGATCATACCATATCTTCTCTTAATAAATTTTGTAGTCTGCATCTACACAAAGATCCAAGCTTGGCTCTTCGTACAAATGACTCTACTGCGCAGTCAATAGTTGTGTGCCCTCAGTCAGAATGCAATGGTGCCCAACACAATCAGGTAAATTCCTCCCCTCTTGATGCTTCTTCCCCTACTACTCAATGTGCTCCCCATGCTACTTCACGAACACACTCTTCTTCAGATTCCATTCCCCAACAGCACGAGTCAACTAAACTTGACATCTCTTCTGAGACTAACCAGCCTTCACCGCCACGTAGCCCTGTCACTCGTTCCCAACATTAAATAATTAAGCCCAACCCAAAGTACGCATCCATGGCCACCCTTACATCCTAAATACCACCAGTTACAGTAAAACAAGCATCCAAAGGACCCCCAGTGGATAAAAGCTATGCAAAGTGGGTTTGAAGCTCTCATGACCAACAAAATATGGGATCTTGTCCCACTATCGGATCACCATAATATAGTGGAGAATAAATGGATATTTCGTATCAAGCGTAAAGCTGATAGTTTGATTGAGCGTTACAAGGCTCGCCTTTTTACAAAAGGTTTCACTCAACGGCCTGGAGTTGGTTATGCTGACACTGTTAGTCCCGTTGTCAAACCAGCAAACAGTACGAACAATACTTGCCATCGCCACACAAAACAGGTGGCCCCTTCATCAATTAGATATAAACAACACCTTTTTACAAGGTACACCGACAGAGGAAGTCTTCATGAAACAACCCAAAGGTTTTGAGAATCTCAACTACCTGAATTATGTTTGTAGATTGAACAAGGCCATTTATGGCCTAAAGCAGGCACCCCATGCTTGGTACACTGAGCTTACAAATTTTCTCATCTCTTTTGTTTTTTCAAAGGCTCATTCTCACCACTCTTTATTCACCTTACATGCTCAGGACATTGTTCTTTTCTTGCTCGTCTACGTATAGGACATTGTTCTAATAGGAAATCATTTGCAGGCCATTAACAATATTAAGGGGCACTCTCCAACCGTTTCTCCCTCAAAGATCTTGCCCCCCTACACTTTTTCTTGGGCATTGAAGTAATTCCTCACCCGGATGGCTTATTTCTTTCTCAGACCAAGTACATAATGGATGTCTTGCAGGAATTCTCTATGCAGGAATGTCATGGTGTCTCTACACCTTTGTCCTCCACAAGTTCACTTCGATTAAATGATGGCTCCTCTTCTACAGATGCATCACAATATCGAAGTACAATTGGCAAACTCCAGTACATTGCATTTACTAGACCCGACATAAGTTTTGTTGTTAATAAGCTTTCCCAATTTATGAATCAACCATCTCATACACACTGGCAAGCAGTGAAGCGCCTCCTTTGGTATCTCAAATCAACTATCCATCACGGACTTCTTTTTCGCCGTGACTCGACTACTGCCCTCCATGTCTATGCCGATGCCGATTGGGCAGGTGACCAAGATGATCGCACCTCTACTTCTGCTTATGTTATCTATCTTGGTTCAACACCCATCAGTTGGTCGTCAAAAAAATAGAGAACAGTCGCGATCTTCAACTGAGGCTGAGTATCGTGTTGTTGCTCATGCTGTTGCTGAGACAAATTGGCTCACCAATCTATTTAAAGATCTTCGTATTTCTCTTGAGGATGTACCAACTATCTACTGTGACAACATTGGCACCACCTACTTGTGCCGAAATCCAATTTTCCACAGTCGAGTGAAACACATAGCCATTGATTTTTATTTTGTTAGAGATCAAGTTCCACGTCAACAACTCCACATAGTCCATGTTCACTCTGCTGACTAGCTTGCCGATCCACTTACAAAGCCCTTATCCAAAGCACAAACCCAATGTGTTGTCTCCAAGTTAGGGGTCGCTCCACCACCCCCTAACTTGCGGGGCATAATGGAGCTATATTAGGATAGAATATTCACCAAATCAGTATCTTTTATTCTTGATTTCATTACTGTATATTTCTGATTCTTACACCTTTGGTTTTTGATATGATTCATTTATTTTTACTGATATTGTGGGATTTCTTCCCACACAATTCACTTGTATTTAAAGAGCACATTATCAATGATACACAGCAAGCATTTTTCCCTTTACTCTGCTCCTTTACTAATAATCTGGAAAACAATCCATATTATCTGCTACAATATTACTATACAAATTTTCTATGTTATCCATGTACATAAGTTAAATCGAGTAAATTATATACATAACAATATAAAGACTCTTTAGAACCAAAGTAGTTTAACCAAGTTACAAATTAATGTTTATTAGTTGATAGAATAATATAACCATTTCTGTGCGGCTTCAATAATTATTGGTTGATGATTGTAAGCCATCCTATTGTCTTGCCATGCGGAGCAGTTGGGCATTCTCCAGTCTGCCCATACTCCCTTTTATTACCCCCAAAGCAAATTACTAAATGAAAGAATTTGTTGAGGTAGTAATGCCTCAGTAGCTAACACAGCAACAGGTGTAATTCTAGGATGTGCAGCTTCTGCAATATGTTCTGCTTCATGGGGTTTGTTTATAAAACCGTCTGCTACCACCAATTGAACTCTTACATTTACATCTGCAAATATGGTTAATTAAATGTTTTCCAGTACAAGTAAACTTCTATTTATATGTTTTTTGGCTTTTTTGAAATTGATGCAATGTGATCAGATTTGGGTTTCCTTTTTCAGATGTATGGACATATATTGCCTATTCCAGAAAGTGGCATACTTACAATTTTGGGAAGGACTAAATTCTGAAGAAAAAAACATGCCCACCATGCTTTCTGTCTATAATTCTTTTTTTTTTTTGGCTATTGAAGAATATTGACAAATTTCCTGCAAAATCGTGAAGGGAAAAGAGAAAGAAAAAGCATGGTTTATTGGTTTGTCTTTTGCTGTAGTTGCCAATAGCAAAAAGAAAAATCTTCTTTACATAATGTTGACAAATAATCTATCTGCATTTAGATTTTCTTAAGATTTTTGGTGATTGATTTCGACCTAGTTTGAGAAATAACTCTAGAGATACATAGCAGTCGGCTGTGGTCCAAAAGTTTTTCGATGTTTGTATTAATTTTCCACTTTATTACTTTTTTTTTGTGTAGTAAATGTAGGACGAATTATGGAAAAATAGCTACAAGTATGAGCTATAGATTATCACTGACAAAATAAAGACGTCATGGTGTTCTTTTTCTTAGGAAGTCTTCTATCTTTTATTTTTTTTTTCAGAATGAAATTCACAAAATGTACAATGGGTGACAAATATCTAACTGATGTAGGAAGAGGCTAATTAATTAGATTCAACAACCTCATATATTATCTAGGTTGGAAAATTGACAGTTGAAAAAGGCTTCATAATGATTCCATAAATAGGGAAAAACACAGGAATTTCATGAAATTAATATAGATGGCAGAATAAACGTTGTATTTTCGTGCTAGGACGGCACGCCCTAAGCAATGGTACTGTGTGTCCTTTTAATTTCTTTTTTCATACACATTAATTACCCTCACCACTCATTTATTTTCCCAGAGACTATAAATCGATCAACAGTGATCCTCCCCCAATTTAATTACTTCCCTCCTTGGTGACTCAAATCCTAATCTAAACTGGAAAAACGAACTTGCATGCACTCAATTTTCTTGCACCAAACAAATGAAATAACTTGCATATAGACTTTCATCATTTAAACAAGCTTAATTTTATGTATTTAATCTATGATTGTTATGATTAAATTGTTCAGTTTGGTATAATCATGTGCAATAAGAATATTTTATCTTGAATCTGTACTCAATGATCATTCCACTAAAGTAACCCACACATTAAATTGTTTATGCGAGAAAAAATAGATTCAGGGGAAACAAGAAAAACCGGCTTTAATTTGATAGAGTAATCTTTGTTATTAAATTCCTTAAGGTCCCACTATATTTCTACATTTGGAGGAGTAAACTAGGTGTTTATATTACTCCTTCCATTTCAATTTAAAAGAAATAGTTTGACTTGACACAAAATTTTTTAAAAAAAAGAATAACACTTTTGAAATATGTGGTCCTAAAAGTTTAAGGTTGTGGGGGCCTTAATATTTTTGTGGCTATAAAAGCTTGTCATTAAGGATAAAGCGTATAAAATAAAAAGTTTAAAGTTAAATTATTTCTAAATATAAAAATATGTCATTCTCTTTGGAACACACTAATAAGAAAAGTGTGCCGTTTAAATTGAAATGGGAATAATAAATTAGAAGTCAGTTAAAAACAACTGTTTAAATAGACACAACTCTCTTTAATCGACACTCTCAACAGTCATCTTTTAAGTAATATCTAAACCTGCATTCTCTTCTCTTTCAAACACTAACTACCCTAACACAAAAATTATATTCACCGCCAAACAGAAACCGATAAATGGTGAAAACTGCATACTTTTGAGTGTACTTTTTATCTCATAACTTATGTGAATGTGAGAGGTTACATGAGTTTTTGTAGTGAATTGTGCTCATTACGTGTATTCTTATGTATAGGAGCGAGTTGGACGAAAGATGATCAAAAGAAGTTAATTTAGAACCAAGAGACAAAAGAAGAACTTTGCTCGTTCACTCTCGCGTGCACACGAGAGAATGAACGAGCTAGCTAAGGGAAGCTTGAACAAAACAGTGAATTAAGGTAAAAAGGCGTGGAACTGCACGAGAGGCCTGGAAAGAAAAGAAAAAGAGCAGAACTTCGCTCGTTCACTCTTGCATGCGCACGAGAGAGTGAACGAGCTAACCTGAAAAGGTTGTTCCGAATATGGTTTGTATTATTTTGCCCCATGCAAACTCTATCCCATATAAATAGTCCTTAAACTAACTTTAGGATGAGGGAGAATTATTTTGGTGGCAAGAACACACAAGGAGCAAAGTGGAGAATTCTTCTAAGAGTTTTTCACTTTCTTCTTCCTATTTCTATTGTTGGTTATGAATTTTAGTATTGTAGTATTACATACTATTATGAATAGCTAATTTATTATCTAGGCTTTTGACGGAACCTTTTGAAAAATGAATTCTTGTTACGTTTTAATATAATTTAGTTGTTGGATTTCTCTACTTATTTAACTACGTGCTTATTTCAGTTGATTGAATGGTCAACGATTGACTGTGCCTATTTATTATGTATTGCTTGAGAAAGGGTACATATTTAGGTGGTTGTTAAATAACGCCACTCCTAACGTATGTAAGGAATCAATACGGCGGGTTTAACGGTAGGTTTAGGAATAACAAAGTCTTGACGTGGTCAAAGTGAGCGGTAAGATAGTGTCAGCTAGCATAGTTCAGGAGAATATATCTAAATTGTTGTAGTTGCTTGGGAGAGAATTACGACATGTGAGGTGCTCACAATCAGTGGAGAATACTTAGGCGCAATTATAGAAGATGTAACGGGAAAGATTCCGACAATTAGAGAAATCATAACTCTAGACCTTCTTAATCTTGTCTCTAACCCTTAGTATCTTTAATTATTAATTTACTACTTTAATTTGTAAGTTAATTAGATAGAAAAAAAAAATCTTAATATTTATAACATATGAATTGTTTGAACTTGTCTTCTTAATAATAGTAAACAGTTGTAGCGAAACCTTAGATCTCTGTGGTATTCGACTTCGGACTCTTAATCGAATTATATTTGCTCTGACTGCTTATCCTTTTTAGGACAAAAGTTGGGCGTGATCAAATTTTGGTGTCGTTGCCAGAAAACTAACAGTGTAGCTGTAGCTATAAATATTGTTACATTTCGAGTTTAAACTCTTATTTTACTTTATTTTCTTATTTTACTAGTTGATTTGAGAAATATGGCATCTTGGAATTTTGGGAGTTTTAATGCTGGTAATTTTGATTTTGATCGTCCTAATGTATATTGTGGAGGAAATTCCTCATGGCAAAACTTTACAAATATTCCCGGGAGCGAGTTATGTGCATCAACTCAATCTTATGTGCAGAATATATGTGATGCGTGTGGTAGTCATGATGGTCACTTTTATGATTGTGCTTATATTTCATATCCTCCCCCAATCTCTTATTATGATGGTTCTACTTTTTCTTGTGAAGTTAATAGGAACAAAGAACTGGGGGAAGCTGAGCTGAAGGAGATCAAGGATATGATAAAGTATCTTATGGAACAAAATAATATGAAACACCTGCAAATACAAAGGCAAGAGGCTACTATCCAAAGTCAAGAGGCGACTATTGGCAACTTGGAGGCTCAAGTGGCTAAATTGGTTGAAACATTTATTGCTCAACAAGCTAATATAGTGAATATTAGCCCAAAACAATGTGAATTAGATGCAGGAATTGAGGTGTTAATGGAGGAGGTTAGAGTGGAACACCAATAATTTATCCGGCTAGAATTTGAGGATTCCCATGTTGAAGTAGTAGTACTAGAGTCAACCGAGAATATTGAAGATAGAGCTTTAGTTGACTCTAGTTTGTGTCATGAAGAGGATGTAAATAAGCTTGCAAATTTTTAGTTTGAGCGCATTTGTCCTCACTTCAAGTATTTTTCCACATTGTGTTTGGATGATGACATGAAAATAGAGTCATCTGAGCTAATTGAGGAGTCAAAGAACGAGGAACAAGGTGCTTACATTTTGAAATTTTTTCGTGCTAGAAAAACAGTATTACACACCTCACCTAAAAGTCAAGAAGTGCATAATACTACATTAGTTTGTTGCACCAGTTAGGTTTATTCCCCCACCCATGGAATATAGCCGAAAACTTGATGCCAAATTGGGGGTTCAATTCATAAGTTCGAGGTGAAGGCAAAAAGTTATTCACATCGTGCCACAATATTAAATCGGGCACTTGTTGAGAAGCAACCCAACTTTATTGATTTCTTTATTTCTAGTTTATTTTTTTATTTTTATTGTATTATTTTTTTTAGTGTTATTTTTGACTTTGTAGGAGTAGGAGCATGGGAAGAAAATTCATTGGAAGGATTCAACAACAAGCTAGATGGTTAGAACTAAGTGTAGGGTACCTCCACAAAGGACTATGTCCGGGAGAAGTGTGAGTACTCTATGAGTTGCTAATGCTTCATCTTTTGGCCTACCAGGAAGTTTATTTTACCCTCTTGTTATTTATGATGTGCATTAGGTACAATACACAATTTTAAGTGTGGGGTGGGAGAAAACTATCTGGGTGATATTTTATGCTATTTTATGTATGTAAAAAAGAAAAATATTGAAAAAAATAATTTCGGTGGAAATAATCCCCCTTGATTTTTTCATGGCCATGGTTCTTTTCTAACGATGACTCTTTAAACCGGGTAATAGGTTTTATTTAGGGAAAAGTTTCAAAAACATTTTGGACTTTTCCCGACGATGGACTTTCTAGAAAGTTTTCTTGAGGGATTAAAGTCTAAAGAAAAATGCAAAAAGATTTTTCTTTTTCTTTCTTTTGTAGAACTTATAATGTAATGGAAAAAACTTGAATATCTATGCTTTTTGACATGTTTTATGTCAGCACATAGAGATGTAACATCTGAGCTTATTATCTTCTTCGTGTTCTATATGCCCACATGCCGTAAGAATATATGTGGCTTTATTTTGACACTTAGTCTCATCTTTTGACCCCTGTGATTACTTTCCATGTGTTTAATTAATATGATGACGTGCTTAGTTGTTTAACTTGAGAGTCGGGCCTGAGCCATTCGAAGTGAATCATGTGCACTGTGTGATAGAGGTCTTGATTACATTCTATGATATCATGTGTTAGTCTAGAACTTGCCCCGTGTGTTATTCGAAGCGAAATAAGTAAGCTTTATGAGTCTAAGAGATGATGTAGGCGTTTCTTTGATTGTCCATTGAGCTAGTATGCCACCATAAATAAACCTTTTCTTTGGCACCCATATTACAAGCCGATTCTTTTTTTGTTCTTAATTATATCTTTTTGAACCTTTACCTCCGAAAGCACTTAAGTCGATAGAAGAGTAAGGTGAGAGTTGGGGTAGCTTTTGAGGGAACTATAGAAATTTCAAAAAGTGCACATATGTTTTGAAAGATCATTAGCCGGGCAACCTAAATTTGGAGAGTGTTGGAAAAGAACAACAACAACAAATCAAAGAAGAAGGAAGAAAAAGAAAATACAAAAAAAAACTAAAAATAAAAAGAGAAAAGAAGAAAAAGAAAATACAAAAAAATGAAAAAAATAGAAAATACACCTCTTATTCCTATTAATCCGGGCTAGTGAACACATAATTATGTTTAAAGAAGAAGGGCCAAATTGTATATAGTTTCGTGGCTTTGCTTGAATTGGTCATGAAGAGTCTAGTATTTGAAAATTAAGTGTAGTGTATTAAAGTGCTTAGGAGGGTTAGTCGCTATATCTAAATATATCTTATTCATCCCTTAGCCTACATTACAACACGTAAAGACCTAATTGATCCTAGACTTTGCATGCTTACTACGAGCAAGCATATGGGACGACCTCGGGATGCACATAAATTTCTTTGAGAGAGTGAGCAAAGTCTTTTGATGTGTAAGTCCTTAAATATACTTGAATGCATATTTGAGTATGTGGACTAATTTCTCTCTTTGGTTTGTGGTGAGGGCACATGATTTACAAAGGATTGGTAAAGTCGAGACATTTTGAGGTGACACAAGAAGTGAGTCATAGTAAGAAATATTGGAGTCATCTTTGGAGGATAGGATGTTACAAGAAATTGCACAAATATTTTAAATAATCTTGACATAAGTCTAATTTTGAAGAAAAATATCAATAGTTCTTATATTGGGTTCTAAGTGTTGATATAAACCATTGTCATTAGTAGGATGTTTGAGTATGTTTTGAAATGTGTTTCTTGCCATTAGGCTTAATTTTGAAAGTTGCTCGAGGACAAGCAAGAGTTTAAGTGTGGGGTGTGAAACCATAATTAACATTTAAGTGTGAAGAATATAAGTAATTCTCTGAATGAGGATGCACGCCCACGTGTTTGATCATTCTATAAACTATCTGCTTATCTTGAGCGTGCGCTTAATTGATAAAAGCAGATTAAACTAGAGTTTAACTCTAGAAAATTAAGTAGAAATGGGTAGTATAATTAAAACTTTGCTTGCATTTAAAGCATTAAACGTTAAACTAAGAACATTCATATGACCAGCTAATGAATCGAGTAGATTGTTGTCTAAGCAATAGTGAATTGATAACTAAATGAAAATCCAAAACTAGTATCAGTGAAGTTTTGTTGGTCATGCCGAACCTGAAAAACAGCATGTGTCCTAGCGAGTGCAACTGCTAAAAACTACAATATCAGTCTTTTGTAACTCCACATATTACAGTAACAATCCGGCCGGTCGTTTTGAGAAGTAGCATTCCGTTCGGTGGCTTTAGGTCTCGAGCAGCTTCGTATTATGTGCTATGACTTGTGTGTATGGCCGAGTTCAGTTTTTGGATGATTCGGGATCAATTTGGGAGGAGGATTCCTGTTTTAGAAGCTTTAGTAGTAAGAGTTGACCGGAGTTTTGACTTTTGTGTAGATGACTCCGAAATGGTATTTTGATGATTCCAATAGTTTCGTGTGGTGATTTTGGACTTAGGCGTGTGTCCGGATTTGGAGGTCCGTAGGGTAATTTGAATCATTTCGGCGAAAATTGGAAAGTTAAACTTTTGGAAGGTTGAGAGGTTTGACCGAGAGTTGACTTTGGTAATATCGGGGTCGGAATGCGATTCCGAGAGTTGGAGTAGCTCTGTTATGTCATTTGGGACTTGCATGCAAAATTTGACGTCACTCCGGATTGATTTGGTATGTTTCGGCACAAGTTTTTGAAGTTGGAAGATTTAAAAGTTCATAAGTTTAATTCGTGATGCGATTTTTGGTTTCGACGTTGCTTGATGTGATTTGAGACCTCGAGTAGGTCCGTGTTATGTATAGAACTTGTTGGTATGCTTGGACGGGGTCCCGGGTGTATTTCGGATGAGCTTCAGATTATTTTCATGTTTTGGGACAGTTCTGGTTCTGGTGCTTCGCACCTGCAACATTTTGGAGGGCAGGTGCAGCTCCTATTTTGCGTGAGCCTGGACGCTTCTGTGATTATAGTGGTCTGAGAGGGAGGGAGCTTCTGCGTAGATAGACACGCAGGTGCGATGGCTGCTTTTGCGGCCCAGCGATTGCATATGCGAAGTTGTTCACTTCTGCGGTTCTCTTGGCGCTTCTGCGATATCGCTGGTGTGACTGTATTTCCGCAGATGCGGATCCTGGCCTGGTAAGTTGAATTCACATATGTGAACTTTTGCTCGCAAATGCGAGGCCGTAGGTGCGGCTTTTCCGTTCGCAAATGCGAAGGGCGTTGGGCAGAACATATATATGTCGAGGGTTTGATATTTTTAACATATTTTGAGTTGTAGACCTCCGTTTTGGGAGACATTTCGTAGGGTTTTTCAAGCAACTCATTGGGGTACGTGTTCTCTACCCGAATCTTGTTATATTTCATTAATCCATTGCTATTTTCATCATTTAATTAGTGAATTAAGTTGGAATTTGGGGAAAATTTGTAAAATCTGTCAAAAGTGTAAAATGATGATTTGTAGGATGAATTGATATCGGAATTTGATAATTTTGGTATGGCTGAACTCGTATCGGAATGGGTGTTCGAATTTTGTGAATTTTATCGGATTTCGATGTGCGGGCCCGGGGTTTGACTTTTTAGTTTTAACTAATAATCGAAGCTTTATTATCCGGAATAGTTTCCTATGAGTTTTATTTATGATTTGAAGTTATTTTGGCTACATCTGAGCCGTCCGGAGGTTGTTTCACTCGAGAATGTTATTTTAGAGTATCGGTCTAACTTTTTTGAGGTAAGTATCTTGCCTAATTTTGTGTGAGGGAACTGCCCCTTAGGATTCAAGTCATTTGTGCAAATTGTGTTATGTGAAGGCGAGGTGACGAGTATGTGCTCGGGCTTATTTGTAGAAATTTGACCATTTAGGGCCCTTAGTTTCTTAGGTCCATTGAATATGAAGTTGTTTGTCATGTTAAATTCCCCTTTTACTAAATTCACCCTTACGTGTCTTAATTAGAACTAATTTCTTCATGTTCTACCCTTATTGTCGATTAAACTCTTATGTGCCTTAACTGAAGTTATTGCCTCTTTTATCGTCATGTTATCCTTTCCGTAATTGCTTAATCTTAATTGAAATCATTATTATCTTTCTGTAATTTCTTAACTTTAATTGAAATCATTATTATATCTTCCGTAATTGCTTGGCCTTAAATTGAAATTTGTTATCCTTTTCATTGTTGACATATTCTTATTTGGGGTCATTGATCATGCTATCTCTTTTGTTGTCGAATTGTACTTTCGTGGAATCATTATTACACATTACCTCTCCCTTGTTGAACTATTCTTGTTGAGACTATTATTTCCCTATTGTGTCTTTCTTTGTGAGTTTGTTCTTCCATTTATTTGTGTTCTGGAGTTCTTGTGTTGATTTACTTACCATATTCTCGTGTTATTGTTATTGTTGCTGTTGTATTCAATGTTGTTAAGCCCAGGGCTATGCGTGGTTGTGATATTGAAACTATTTTGAGGAAATATTGTAGCACGTGGGCACTTATTGTGAAAGTCGTGTATTTGAGATGTTACGTTTTGGCACACGTATTGTTGTTGAGAGAATTGTTATTGTGTTTTCACGAGGTTTCTGTCGTGCGGTTGTTATTGTGTTTGTACGAGATTTCTGCCGTGCGGTTGTTATTGTGCTGCACGAGGTTTCTGCCGTGCGGTTTTTATTATTGATACGCATATGGTGGTATAAGGTTTGGGGTGTTGAAATGCATGTGGTGGGATAAGGTGGGCTTAAAACGCGTGGCTAGTAGGGGAACTACTAGAAGCCATGCAGTGTGATAAGGCGGGCTAAAACGCAGGATGCTATTTCGAAAAAAATAATTTTCAAAACTAAATATAAAGGCTCCTGCTGTGATATAAGGAAAGTTGTGATTCATTTTATGATTTGAGAGTACGAGGAGGTATCTCGAGAGGGCTCTTGTTGTCATTTTCCCTTTTCCATGCACATGTCTTTGATTGTTATTTTCCTTAGCATACTACTAATTGTTTTCCTCCGTGATGCACTTTTTGCTCAATTTTATATAGCTAATCTTGTTGTGATGGTCGCTGGTTCAAACTTCATTTCTGCCTTTATTACACTATACATTTCGTAGTGATCATTTCTTATGTGCCATTCATTGTTTCTATTCCTATTTGTTGACTGAATTTGTGGTAGAACACTTGCACAAGCATACACGTAGTTAAATCACTCATATCGGTTTCAAAAGGTGAATCATGACGTCATTAACCATTATACGTACTCTTGTCTACTTGCCTTATGTGTGAGGATTGTTCTATTGGCACGTAAGTCGTCCGTACGGTTATGAGTTGTAATGTGGGCACAAGATGTCAAGTGATTATGGTTCATGAATTAGGACCCGTGAGCTGTGATTATGGGGTTTGGTACCTCGTAAAAATGCTTGAACAAATCTGGTGTGAAAGCGGTTGTTCCTATTGAGTTGTTGTTGGTTTTCCTTTATTTGGTTTCACCGGACTTAGACTGTGATCAGTTACTCTACAACATTGTTACCTGACTGCTTCCTATTGAATATTGTTGTTACTAGTATATCATTGCAAGTATTGTTCCGTATTTCCTTATCCTGCTTAGCTTTATATTAATATGTTTCTCTGTTAGTTCATCTACACACTTGTTCAGGTTGTTTAATCTAGTAGGTATCTTACCTATCCCTCGTCACTACTCCACCGAGGTTAGTCTTGATACTTACTGGATACCGTTGTGGTGTACTCATACTATGCTTCTGCACATTTTTTGTGCAGATTCAGGTGCCACGGTTGTTGTTGATTATTAGCTGGCTGGTCGAGCTGTGGAGACTCAAGGTAAACCTGTCGTCGCGTTCGCACACCTCAAAGTCACTTTCTGATATTTTTATTGTACTTTTTAATTCTATCCCGAACAGTTGCATTTAGGAATTTTTCTAGCAAACTCAATACAGCTTATGACTTATACAACCGGTTTTGGGAATTGTAATTGTGTATAAGATTTTTATCTCGTATTTATCATTCGATGGTTGAATTCTTCTATTTATTTAGTAAGTGTTAAGCTTACCTAGTCTTAGAGATTAGGTACCGTCACGACATCCTGCGAAGGAAAATTGGGATCGTAACAATTACTGTTTCGCTTGTCTATATGACAAGTGTAAAGATGATATTACATTTGTTTCCTTTCTAACAGTGAAACTACTCCTAAGCTCTTCTCAACATAGTCAACTTGCTTAACTTTCCTTCAGTCTTGCATCTAAGATATTGCCGATTGCTCAATCTTGTTCCCTCTGTACTAGAAGGTTTGTCGGACTGTCGGTAATTTTCAGTATGCTTCCGAAAGTGGATATGTAGCTTTTAGTAGTACCATCAACTTTCTCTTTGTTTCAATATTTTTTGACTTTTATAGTGAATGACTGTTATACACCTATAACAACATTTGACATTGAAATATATTTTGATTGTTATAGATAAAAATTATCCAAAAATGAATTATTTTTCCTCTTTTTAATATTACATATAAAAAATAAAAAATTTATTTAAATTTAAAATCTTAAAACATATATGTTTTTCACTAGTTAAATATTGAAAAAAGTTAATACATTATTAATAAATTCATAACTAAACGTATAAAGATTTAAACTCTAAGACAGACATTTTAAAGCTACCTAGAAAAATAAATTCTTTCAAGATTGATGGAAGAACTTTGTTTAGCTTATTTCGTAGATTTTATTCTCTTAATAGCGATATAACGCTTGAATTGGCAAAAATCCGTGCCCAAATTTTCAGCAAAAAAAGTATCCTATAGTTTTCCCTTGAAGACAATCTAAAAGCTTAATAGCTAAATTTTCTATCTAAATATTTTTTGGAATTTGTCCAATAGAAAAGATATCATGTGCAAATCTTCAAATCTTATATCTTATGCAAGATAGAAATTTTGTTTAATGAAAAAGATATTGTGCATATTTTTAAAATTATTATTAGTAATCTTAAAAATTCTATATGCCTGTTATAGAGGGATAATTTTACAAAGAGAGTTCTTCTATAAATATGGCAGTTGTTGTTATAGGTTAAAAGATGTTATAGAGAGATAAAATATAACTTAAAAATTGGTTCTGAGGGAAAATTGACTTTTATAGTGAATGACTGTTATATATGAATGTTGTTATAGAGATGTCTCACTGTGTATATAAAAATGAGAGAAAATGGACGATAATAGCCCTTTTAGAATCATATAAGGAGACAATAACATAATCACTCAATTAAATGTGGACAACTTAACAGTCACATGCGCCAAAGCGTAGTTAACTAGAAAATGGATATTAAATCTAACTTATCCCCAAAAGTTAGTGCACTAGGTTAGGATTGCCCAAGATAACATAGAAAAACAACAAACAATTTTCTCAATCAATGCTATACAATTTAACATGTGGCAGAACTATTGTCCTTCTAACATCCTAGTCCTCGTTACTGTCTCTCAATCTTGACTTAATCTTCTAGTCTCCAATGTTTAACGAACTTTAATTTCTATTCTCATATGTTTAAGAAAAAAGATATAAAAATATTATGACCAAAAAAGGGAAAAACTTTAGTTAGAATGATAGAGATATTGAGTAGGACCCACAGTCTTGGACCTTCCTCCCAATTCCACGAATGAATATACGAGCAAATACATCATCATTATGTTGACTTGCGAAGGAACGAATGGTCGGAAAGGGCATTTGACCATCTCGTCACTACAATGGAGAAACAGTTCGAGAAATGTAAATAAGGACAACCATACCGTTATACATGCTTTTCGTTCGTGAAGACTAAGGGAGGGGAAGACTTAACGAGGATGGCGATTACGACAACATATCCAGCATTATCCCACATCGTGAGGTCTGGAGAGTATAGTATATATGCAGACCTTACCCCTACCTTGTGAGGATAGAGTGGTTGTTTTCAATAGACTCTCGGCTCAGGATAGTATAAGTACCACATTAATAAAAATATATGCAAGAAGGGACAGTACCAAAAAACCATATAAAAGCAGAATAAAATAACAAGACAGTAAGGTGATTAACAATAAAAGAAAACAATGGTTAGTCATAAAAACCTACTACCAATAGAAAGCGAGGCTGCGTGCCAATACTACTATTATGAACACTCTACACTAACTACTCTACTACCCTAATCCTCGACCTTCATACCGTCCTATCAAGGATAATGTCCTTGGCCAGCTAAAGTTGTGCCATGTCTTGCCTAATCACCTCTCCCCACCTCTTCTTTGGCCTACCTCTACCTCTTCGTAGGCCCTCCAATGTAAACCTTTCATACCTCCTCACCGGGGCGTCTGTGCTCCTCTTTCTCACATGACCAGACCACCTAAGCCGCGCTTCCCGCATCTTGTCCTCAATAGAGGCCACACCCACCTTATCGTGAATAACCTCATTTCTGATCCTATCTAACTTGGTGTGCCCGCACATCCATCTCAACATCCTCATCTCTGCTACCTTCATCTTCTAGACATGAGTAATCTTGACTGGTCAACACTCAGCTCCATACAACATCGTTGGTCTGATCACCACTCTGTAGAACTTACCCTTAAGTTTCGGTGGCACCTTCTTGTCGCACAAAACACCGGGAGCAAGTCTCCATTTCATCCATCCCGCCCCAATACGATGTGCGACATCTTCATCAATCTCCCCATCCCCCTGAATAATAGACCCGAGGTTCTTAAAACTCCCTCTACTATGACCTGCGAATCCAGCCCCACCTCCTCTTCCCCTCCTAGAGTCTCGCAACTGAACTTACACTCCAAATATTCTATCTTGGTCCTGCTCAACTTGAAACCTTTAGATTCCAGGGTCTGCCTCCATACCTCTAATTGCGTGTTCACACCGTCTCGTGCCTCGTCAATCAATACAATATCATCTGCAAAATAGCATGCACCATGGCACCTCCCCTTAGATGTGGATCGTCAGTACATCCATCACCAGAGCAACAAAAATGAGCTGAGTGTCGACACTTGATGCAACCCCATCATAACCAAAAAATGGTCCGAGTCCACACCCACCGTCCTCACTCGGATCTTTACTCCATCATACATGTCCTTAATCAACCTAACGTAGGCAACAAGTACACCTCTAGTCTCCAAACATCTCCACAAAACCTCCCTCGAAACTTTATCATATGCTTTTTTTAAGTCGATGTACACCATATGCAAGTTCTTCTTTCTCTCCCTATACTACTCCATCAATCTCCTAACAAGATGGAAGGCTTCTGTAGTCGAATGCCCCGACATAAACCCAAATTGGTTCTCGAAAATAGTCACACTCCTTCTCACCCTTAGCTCTACCGCTCTCTCCCAAACTTTCATAGTATGGCTAAGCAGCTTGATACCCCGATAATTGTTGCAATTTTGGATATCACCCTTGTTCTTGTATATAGGGACCATCGTGCTCCACCTCCACTCTTCGGGCATCTTGTTCGTTCTAAAAATGACATTAAATAACCTAGTGAGCCACTCCAAGCCTGCCTTGCCCACTGTAACGACCCGGCCGGTAGTTTTGAATATTATAATCCTGTTTCTCTATTTACTGCTCAATCTATACTTTACAGTTATTTTATGACTTACCGGGTTAGTTGGTTCGGGTCTGGACTGAAATGAAACACTTAGTCTCATAATTTAAAATTTAAGTTGGAAAAGTTATCCGGATATTGACTTATATTTAAACGACCTCAGAATTTAATTATGATGATTCCATTAGCTCAGTATAGTGATTTTGGACTTAGGAGCGTATCCGGAAAATTATTTGGAGGTCTGTAGTGGAATTAGGCTTGAAATGGTGAAAGTCGAATTTTTAGAAAGTTTGACCGGGGGTTGAATTTTTGATATTGGGGTCGAAATCCGATTCTAAAAATTTTAATAGGTCTGTTATGTCATTTATGACTTTTTTGCAAATTTTGAGGTCAATCGGACTTGATGTGATAGGTTCGGTGTCGTTTGTGAAAATTTGAAATTTCAAAGTTCATTAGGCTTAAATTGGGGTATGATTCATGATTTTAGCGTTGCTTGAGGTGATTTGAGTGTTTGACTAAGTTTGTATGATGTTATGGGACTTGACGGTATGTTTGGTTGAGGTCCCGGAGGCCTCGGGTGAGTTTCAGGAGGTTAACGGATCATTTTTGGACTTGGCATGTTGGTTGAAGACTGCTGGTGTATTTTTTTGGTTTTCTTTTTCGCATTCGCGAGTGGGCCCTCACGTTCGCGAAGGGGAATTTGAGGTAGGCAACATTTTCCCTTCGCATTCGTGAGGGAATCTCGCGTTCGCGAAGAGGAGCTGGGTTGTTCATCGCGTTCGCGAAGGCAAAAATAGTGGGCATGGATTTTTTCCTTCGCGTTCACTAAGGGGAGCTCGCATTCGCAAAGAAGAGCTCGGTAAAGCATCACATTAGCGAGCAGTGTCTCACATTCGTGAAGATCAATATTTGGGCAGCACGATTTTGTGCTTCGCGAACGCGAGGGACCTGTCGCGTTCGCGAAGAAGAGGGGTCTAGACAGAAAGTTTAAGTTCTGAAAATCGTCCCAGTTTCCATTTTTGATGGATTGGAGCTCGGAAAGAGGCGATTTTTGGGATATTTTCAAGGAAATCAATGGGGTAAGTGTTCTTAACTCATTATTGGTCAATTACCCTAATCCATGGTTGTTTTTAACATTTAATGGGTGAATTAAATTGGAAAGATTAGAAAACCCTCTTGGTTTAATTTGAAGATTTTAGGGTCGAGTTGATGTCGGAATTAAGTAAAATTAGTATGGTTAGACTCGTGGTTGAATGAGCTTTTGGATTTTGTAACTTTTGTCGGGTTCCGAGACGTGGGCCCCACGGGCGATTTTTGAGTTAAATTTCAGATTTTTATGGAAAAATTGTATTTTCATATGGAATTAATTCCAATAATTGTTATTGACTCAATCGAATTATTTGTGTCTATATTCGAGGTAGAAACCCTGGAATATGTATTATGTGATTGGTTTTGAGGTGACGCATATGCTAGGTGACGGGCGTGTGGGCATGCACCGTAGGAATTATGACTTGGTCAATACCATGGAACTTTGTAGTTGAAACATCTGTTGATATCCGTACATATTTTTCCCGTATTAGAGACATTGATCTATGAATCATGTTTAAATCATATGTTTACAATGTTGGGACCCACATAAATCGTGTAGTTGTGAAATTATTTGCTAAATTACTGTTTTGCACTCAGTCACAGTTCTATTTGTACATTTTTTCCTCAATCTCTCTTATTCATTATTGATGCATCATATCATTGTTGTTGGGCTACTTATCATGATTTCTGAGATCCTGAAAGACTAGAGAGGTTGATGACTGAGTGAGGCCGAGGACCTAATTGTGAGGATATTTGTGGATCGGGCTGCACGCCGCAACATGTTTCATTGATTTATGCCATGATTGGTTTGATATAGCACTTGGGCTGAAGGAGCCCCTCCGGAGTCTGTACATACCCCCAGTGAGAGCAGGTACCTACTGAGTGCGAGTGCCAAGTGCGAGCGCCGAGTGATGAGTGACTGTGTGGAATGAGTGACTGTGAGGAAAGAATGTCTGTGAGGTTGGAGTGAATAGGAGGACTGAGTGACTGTTACTCTAAGAGGATGCATTGATTTCATTATTTGTTGCATTTCAGCTGTCATATATCACTATTTTAAAAAAATTGGAAAAACATTATTTTCGGTTTCGGTCAAACTTGATATGAAATTTCAGTGAAATCTTAAATGTTGAACTTGAAAGCATGCAACAACAACAACAACAAACGAGTATAATCCCACTAGTGGGGTCTGGAGAGGGTAGTGTGTACGCAGACCTTACCCCTACCCTGAGGTAGAGAGGCTATTTCCAAATGACCCTCGGCATCCTTCCCTCCAAGAACTCCCCACCTTTCTCTTGGGGTGACTCGAACTCACAACCTCTTGGTTGGAAGTGGAGGGTGCTTACCATCAGAGCAACCCACTCGAACTTGAAAGCATGCCTACTCTTTTATATTGGAAAGTATTGTATTTGGACTTAGCTGAGAAGCTCGTCACTACTTTCAGTTCTTTATTTATTATTGTTACTTACTGGGTTGATTGTACACATACTACACCATGCACTTCGTGTGCAGATCCAGATGATCCCGGATACAGTGGGTGTTGAGCTTTTCACACAGTCGATTTTCCGGAGATTCAGAGGTAGCTGCCATGTTTCGCAGACCTTGTCTCTCCTTCCCTATCTTTTTGTTTATTGTATTTGGTCTCGGATTATTACAGACCGTGTTTTCCAGACTTATAATGTATAGATACCCATGTACTCACTGATACCAGGTTTTGGGAGTATTTGTATCGGTATTTGCGAGACTTGTGGATTTTGTTTAAATATTATTTTTTAAAACTTAAAAGAAATTGTGGTTTATTGGGGTTGTCGGCTTGCCTAGTATCGAGATAGGCGCCATCACGACAGGTTAGTATATTGGGTCGTGACAAGTTAGTATCAGAACCTAGGTTACATAGGTCTCACGAGTCATGAGCAAGTTTAGTAGAGTCTTGCAGATCGGTACGAAGACGTCTGTACTTATCTTCGAGAAGCTGCCGAACCCTTAAGAAAATTTCAATTTCTTGTACTCTGTCGTGCAAATTTGTTAATTCCGGAAACTAAATTTCAATTATTTTATTCTCTCACAAATGGTGAGAACACGTATTACCGGATCGGATGGTCAGCCACCAGTTAGGGCCACGAGAGGTCGGGATCGTGGTAGAGGCCGGGAATGAGGTAGAGGTCGAGGTGTAGCTCGTACCACTTTTGGACCATCACATGTAGTACAACCAGTTGCTCCAGCTCAAGAGCAAATTCCAGATATAGTTGATCCGGCAGGACCAGCTCAGGCACCAGATGTGCCCATTAAGATTCCAGGCCTCCAGGAGACTTTGGCCCAGATATTGACTGTTTGCACTGGCCTTGCTTAGGTGGTTTTGGCTTAGGCGGCACCTGCCACTTCTGAGGCCGGGGCAGGTACTCATACCCCTGTTGCCCGTACTCTAGATCAGGTGGTACAAGGACTTCAGATACCGGGGGCACTACTAGCCCAGCCGGCTGCAGCTGTTCAGGCCCCGGTAGTCCCTGTTATGGCAGATGATGAGCAGAGGAGACTTGAGAGATTTGGGAGGCTTCGACCTCCATCATTTAGCGGTGTTGAGTCAGAGGATGCTCGGGGTTTTCTAGATAAGTGCCAGCGGATGCTTCGGATAATAGGTATTCGAGAGACTAGTGGGGTCTTATTCACTACTTTTCAATTTTTTGAAGCTGCCTTCAAATGGTGGGAGGCTTATGAGAGGCGCAGGCCGGATGGTGTAGTACCACTTACATGGCAGGAATTCTCCGTTCTCTTTTTGCAAAGAGGAGCTGCGCAGGCAGTTTGAGCAGTTACATTAGGATGGCATGTCTGTGACATAGTACGAGATGAGGTTTTCTAAGTTGGATTGTCACGCAGTTTGGTTGGTTCCCACTGATAGGGAAAGGATTAGGAGGTTCATTGATGGCCTCACATATCAGCTTCAGTTACTTATGACTCGGAGAGAGTATCTGGTACTACTTTTGATGAGGTAGTTGACATTGCTCGGCAGATAGAGATGGTCCGTAGTCATGAACGTGGAAAGAGGGAGGCCAAGAGGCCTCGTGGTCCAGGTGATTTCAGCGGTATTCCTTCAGGGGGGGCAGTTTTACCGCGGTAAGGGTCGTTCTTACAGAAACTCTCAGACGGGTCGTCCAGCTCACCGTAGTGTATCATCCAGCCATGGTTCATACAGTTCTTACCAGGGTCAGCCATCTCTCGATGCCCTTCCAGCCTAGAGTTCGTCCCGTGCCCCTTCAGTTCAGAGTTCATTTGCACTGGATGCTTCTAGCATTTATTCTGGTTCTCGAGGCCCTATTCAGTCGGCACCACCACCAGTACTGGGGAGCTACTTTGAGTGCGGGGAATTTGGGCATATGTGGAGACAGTGTCCTCATCGCTCGGGAGGTCCAGTGCAACAAAGGAGTCAGACTACGACTTCAGCACCAGTGGTGGGGGTCAGTCAGCTAGGGGTCGCCCAAGAGGGGGAGGCGTTGGGAGGTCGATCAGGTGGCGGTCAGGCTCGATTCTATGCTTTTCCTGCCAGGCCAGATGTCGTTACGTCATATGCAGTGATCACAGGTATTGTCTCATTGTGCCATAGGAAGCTTTTATATTATTTGACCCTGGTTCTACTTATTCGTATGTATTATCGTACTTTACACATTATCTGGATATGCCCCGAGAGTCCTTAGTTTTACTTATTCATATATCTATACCGGTGGACGATACTGTTATTGTGGACCGTATATTTCGGTCTTGTGTGGTAACCATTGGGGGACTGGAGACTAAAGGTGATCTCTTACTACTCAGCATGGTTGATTTTGATGTAATCCTGGATATGGATTGGTTGTCTCCATGTCATGCTATCCTGGATTGTCATGCAAAAATCGTGACGTTGGCGATACCGGGGTTGCCGAAGGTCGAATGGAGAGGTTCACTAGATCATGTTCCCAGTAGGGTAATTTGTTATTTGAAAGCCCAACGTATGGTTGGGAAGGGGTGTTTGTCGTACTTGGCTTTTGTGAGAGATGTTGATGCAGCTACTCCTACTATTGATTCAGTACCAGTAGTGAGAGACTTATAATATGGTTTTAAGGACACGTGATTTCACCTAATACTAATTGATAAATGTGAGGATGAATAATAGAAATTAAAGATAAAGTAAAGCAAACCAATGTTAGAATGGAACTCAGCCCTCGAGTTTGGACACCCTCAAACTGATTGATGCAAGAACAATTAAAGTTAACAAGCTGATGAACAATAGTGCAAACGAGAAAGAGAATTATATTGCTTTTATGCATGTCAACTGTGTTGTACAAAATGATTAGAACCCCCCTTTATATAGTAGAGAAATTCTACTTATGGTATAATTCTAATTACAGAAGTAAATTCCATGATTAACTAATTAACCGTTTCTGATTTAGTCCGTTTTGAGATTTACGCCGTGATCCTCGACCAGTTACCGAGATTTACTCTGTGATCCTCGACCAGCCATGGATATCTTGCCTTTCTATTATTACGCTATCTTTGATCTTCCTTGATGTCTGTTTCATTTGGCTTCGATCACTACTAGCCTCGATCTCGAAAGGTACCTCGGGTCTGAACTCGGTACCATGTCCTCGTGATTTAGTCTATTCCGTTACGAGGTCGTCCTTTGATACAATCTCTCGGTCTCAGTCAAATTGTAAAATTGGGTGGCCTGGTTTTAACCGTATACAGTCATACTTGGCTTTTGTGAGAGATGTTGATGCATCTACTCCTACTATTGATTTAGTACCGGTAGTGAGAGACTTTCCTGATGTATTTCCTGTAGACCTGCCGGGTATGCCACTCGACAAGGCTATTGATTTCGGTATAGACTTAGTGCAGGGCATTCAACACATTTCTATTCCTCCGTATCGTATGGCACCAGCTGAGTTAAAAGAATTGAAAGAGCAACTTCAGGAACTTCTTGATAAGGGGTTTATTAGGCCTAGTATGTCACCTTGGGGTGCATCGGTTCTGTTTGTGAAAAAGAAAAATGGTACTATATGGATGTGTATCGATTACAGGCAGTTGAACAAAGTTACAATCAAGAATAAGTATCCCTTGCCGCATATTGATGGTTTATTTGACCAACTTCAGGGAGCGAGGGTATTTTCCAAAATTGATTTGAGATCTGGGTATCACCGGTTAAAAATTCGGGATTCAGATATTCTAAAGACGATATTCAGGACTTGTTATGGTTACTATGCATTTCATGTGATGTCATTTGGGCTAACCAATGCCCCAGCAGCATTTATGCAGCTGATAAATATTGTATTCCAGCCGTATCTTGACTCATTTATCGTGGTATTTATTGATGATATCCTAGTGTACTCACATAGCCAGGAGGAGTATGCACATCACTTGGGTATTGTATTACAGAGGCTGAGAGAGGAGAAACTATATGCCAAATTCTCTAAGTGCGAGGTCTGGCTTAGTTCGGTGGCATTCTTGGGACACATAGTGTCCAGTGAAGGGATTAAGGTGGATCCGAAGAAATTAGAGGCAGTTCAGAGTTGGCACAGACCATCTTCAGTTACTGAGATTTAGAGTTTTCTCGGCTTGGCCGGTTATTATCGTCGCTTCGTGGAGGGCTTCTCGTCTATTGCATCGTCGATGACTAAATTGACCCAGAAAGATGCTCCGTTCAGGTGGTCAGATAAATGTGAAGAGAGCATTCAGAAGATCAAGACAACTTTGACTACAGCTCCAGTATTGGTGTTGCCTACGGGTTCAGGGTCTTATACTGTATATTGTGACGCATTGCATATTGGTCTCGGTGCGGTGCTTATGCAGGATGGTAGAGTGATTGCCTATGCATCCATACAGTTAAAGGTACATGAGAAGAATTATCTGGTCAATGACCTTGAGTTAGCAGCTATTGTTCATACCTTGAAAATTTGGCGGCATTATTTGTACGGGGTCCATTGTGGGATTTACACTGATCATCGAAGTCTACAGTATTTGTTTAAACGGAAGGATCTTAATTTGCGGCAGCGAAGGTGGTTGGAGTAGCTTAAGGATTATGATATCACAATTCTCTATCATCCCGAAATGGCCAATATGGTAGCTGATGCCTTGAGTCGTAAAGCGATGAGTTTGGGTAGTTTAGCATATTTACCGGTAGTAGAGAGGCCTTTAGCCTTGGATGTTCGGCCTTGGCCAACCAGTTTGTTAGATTGGATCTTTCCGAGCCGAACCGAATTTTCGCTTGTGTGGTTTCTCGGTCTTCTTTATATGATCGCATCAGAGAGCGCCAATATAATGATCCACATCTGCTTGTCCTTAAGGACACGGTTCAGCATGGTGATGCCAATGAGGTCACTATTGGGGATGCCGGTGTATTACGGATACAGGGCAGGCTATGTGTGCGTAATGTAGATGGTTTATGTGAGTTGATTCTCCAGGAGGCTCACAATTCGCGGTACTCTATTCATCCACGTGCCGCAAAGATGTATCAGGATTGGAGGCAACACTATTGGTGGAGGCGAATGAAGAATGATATAGTTGGGTTTGTAGCTCGGTGTTTAAATTGTTAAAAGGTGAAGTACGGACATCAGAGACCGGGCGAATTACTTCAGAGACTTAAAATTCCGGAGTGAAAATGGGAGCGTATTACCATGGACTTCGTAGTTGGGATCCCTCGGACTTTGAGGAAGTTTGATGATGTTTGGGTGATTATGGATCGATTGACCAAATCTGCGCATTTTATTCTAGTTGGTACTAATTATTCTTCAGAGTGGTTGGCTGAGATTTATATCCNGTAGTGAGAGACTTTCCTGATGTATTTCCTGTAGACCTGCCGGGTATGCCACTCGACAAGGCTATTGATTTCGGTATAGACTTAGTGCAGGGCATTCAACACATTTCTATTCCTCCGTATCGTATGGCACCAGCTGAGTTAAAAGAATTGAAAGAGCAACTTCAGGAACTTCTTGATAAGGGGTTTATTAGGCCTAGTATGTCACCTTGGGGTGCATCGGTTCTGTTTGTGAAAAAGAAAAATGGTACTATATGGATGTGTATCGATTACAGGCAGTTGAACAAAGTTACAATCAAGAATAAGTATCCCTTGCCGCATATTGATGGTTTATTTGACCAACTTCAGGGAGCGAGGGTATTTTCCAAAATTGATTTGAGATCTGGGTATCACCGGTTAAAAATTCGGGATTCAGATATTCTAAAGACGATATTCAGGACTTGTTATGGTTACTATGCATTTCATGTGATGTCATTTGGGCTAACCAATGCCCCAGCAGCATTTATGCAGCTGATAAATATTGTATTCCAGCCGTATCTTGACTCATTTATCGTGGTATTTATTGATGATATCCTAGTGTACTCACATAGCCAGGAGGAGTATGCACATCACTTGGGTATTGTATTACAGAGGCTGAGAGAGGAGAAACTATATGCCAAATTCTCTAAGTGCGAGGTCTGGCTTAGTTCGGTGGCATTCTTGGGACACATAGTGTCCAGTGAAGGGATTAAGGTGGATC
>AWOL01S0032452.1:4535-22937 GCA_000715115.1 Nicotiana otophora
TTTTTTTTTTTTTTGGTATAAGAAATTTCTAGAATAGTCATACCACAATCTTAATTAGCTACTATTCTTATTCTACATTCAATGTGGTATAATATTTGAGAATTAGCTATCCCAGGTAAAATAATTAAATTACCAAAATATTCTTCTCCAAATTGCTAATTCCAAAATCTTTTAAGAAGACCTAGGTTAAATTTAAAAATAAAATTTTATCCAAGTTTATATATGAAAAAATCAAACATATTTTTTTATATTATACTCCATAATTTTGAATTCAATGAATCAAATATTTATCAATTGAAAGTATATCCAATAAATATTTTTGCTACTATTTAATTGTCGTGTTATAATTTTTGCATTATCCCAATATAACTTTTTGCAAATTAAAATACCCGTTAGGGTACATAAATTTATTTTTATAAAGGAGAAAATTGGCACTAAAAACAATTAGGCAATAGAAAAAAAATTAGTTAAAGTATAATATTTAAAATCAAATTGGTAAAAATATGTACTTGAAACAATAAGGATAAGATAGCAGAAGATAATATTGTGTATTCTAAATGAATTTATCATTTATTTTTCTTCATTTTTTATTTATTCTAGCAAATGACAACTCCTTGTGTTTTGTTATATATCTCTAATAAGTTATCTATTATAAAATATCAACTCAATATTAGTTATTTTTGGACTTTAAACTGTAGTTATCAATTTTCCTTGAGCTATAGAGACAACCTCTTCATTCCAAATTCCTTAAGAGATAAATCTTTTAATTCTCAATAAGTTTTATTTGACAAATCCTTACCGAATCTTGATAATAATATTTATGCATTACTTGCTTGTTTTTAGTATTAGGTCACAGAAATAACAATAAATTTCATAAAATATTCCCACAGAGGTCTTTAGAAATAAGAGTAAAGCATTTACGAATTTTTATAAAGAAGAATTTTTTCTTTATTGAGTTAGCTAAATGGGATCAACATTCATCATTTTCAAGAAATCTACCTTTTATTTTATAGCCCAAAGACAATTGAGAGATTGATTCTACGATATTTGAATTACCTCAATAAGAAAATAAGATCACTGTTATCAATATAACTTAATTTAAAGTAGTTACAAGAAAAAAAGAAAAAATAGCCCACATGGACAAATTAATACCTTAAATTAGTGCAAGATAAATTTCAAATCCTACTAATCAACGATGTTAGGATCAAAGTTTGATTGTTTGGTTCAAATTAAAGTCTTATTCGCGTTCAAGTATTCAACGTTTGACGTCTATTCTCATGTGCGCTTAAAATATATGCGCACGAAATAACAATTAGTGCAATGTTAGTTGGAAGTTGGAACTCAGAAATACCATGTGAATTGAACGCCAAAGGCCATTTTGAAACTTTGCCCTACTGCTGCTTTTTGGTACAACTACTGGTCAAACTTGATAAAAGGCCAAAATGTTGATTAGTTCTGAACCTAAGTAGAAACTTCTCCATCCGATTTACGAATTTTTGACGAGGTCTCACCAACTTATTTCCTTTTCATTTTTTTCCGTATATCAAGCATGAAATGAGAATTTTTTTTTTATTATCTGACTGGTTTGAATCACAAACCACATTCAGAAGGAAACTGATGAGTGATACATTCGAAGCCTTTAGATCACATTGAATACCACGAAATAGAGAGTGATTAAAGAAGCATGCCAAGCCCCAAAACGAAGCGTCACAACTCACAAGCATGTTTACCCCTAAGAATTTGAACCAAATCAAAATTAATTCCATCCATCAAAAGAAACAGGAAAAAGAAAAAAGGAAGGCGGAGCAAAAATTAATTAGGGGTATAGTCAAATTGTTTTTAAAAAGGGTTATAAAATCAAGGAAGACGAGCACAAATAATGTGAATGGCAAAATTTCACCAAATCAAAGAATAAGGAACAGACAGGACAAACAAATATACAACAAAACCGATCTAACACCTAAGGTAACATTCCTATCAATGAACACGCAGCTTCAGGCTGCAGCATGCATAGTGCTTTAAAAGAATAGAAAGAGTAAAGAGATTCTATTCCACAATTATAAGAAATGTAATGCAAGGAACCGTACCGCTCATACTTAGAGAATCTGCATGATGAGAGGTGAGAATACAAGAGCACGTCAAGAAAAATCAATCATCAAAAGTTCACCAGGAACACTTGGTTTCTTATTATCTGGTGCAGGAGGTTGACTCGTGGTTGAAGTCGATGGAACAATTTCACCTGTTGTGGTTGGTTCTACAGCAGCTGACATTGATATGACCAAGGCCTGATTGTCTGAAGGTTTTTCATTCAATGCTGGTGCAGCAGGAACAACTGATTCAGCTGCAACAGAAGCATCTGAGTTTGATGCTCGGGTTGTACTTGATTCTGCAAAAGCGGCACCAGTTTCTGGAGCAGGTGCAGCACCAGTTTCTGACGCAGGTGCCGCAACAGTTTCTGTCGCAGGTGCCGCAACAATTTCTGTCGCAGGTGCCGCACCAGTTTCTGTCGCAGGTGCCGCACCAGTTTCTGTCGCAGGTGAAGCACCAGAGTCCGCCACAGGTGGATTACTTGATTCCGGTGTAGTTGAAGCCCCATTTTCTGATTTAGGAGGAACACCTGATTCTGATGTTGCAGTTGTATCACTTCCAGCAGGAACAGAAGCAATTGGTGCTGTCGTTTTAGATCCTTCTAAAAGTAGTGGTTTGCCAGGTTGTGGAAGGCCCTGTTTCCCCAAAAGAGGTTTGGCTTGACCGGGATTAGGACCATATAGAGATGCCATACCGGGTGGCAGTATTTCAATTGGTGGCTTCTTTGCAGCATCTGCCAAACTTGTGAGCTTAGGTCCCTCGAGAGAGGCCAGAAATGCAGCTGCTGCATCAGTTTTCATTGATGGAGTGTGTTCCATCTCCTTCTGCAACGTTTTGTTCCANATTGGTAAAAATATGTACTTGAAACAATAAGGATAAGATAGCAGAAGATAATATTGTGTATTCTAAATGAATTTATCATTTATTTTTCTTCATTTTTTATTTATTCTAGCAAATGACAACTCCTTGTGTTTTGTTATATATCTCTAATAAGTTATCTATTATAAAATATCAACTCAATATTAGTTATTTTTGGACTTTAAACTGTAGTTATCAATTTTCCTTGAGCTATAGAGACAACCTCTTCATTCCAAATTCCTTAAGAGATAAATCTTTTAATTCTCAATAAGTTTTATTTGACAAATCCTTACCGAATCTTGATAATAATATTTATGCATTACTTGCTTGTTTTTAGTATTAGGTCACAGAAATAACAATAAATTTCATAAAATATTCCCACAGAGGTCTTTAGAAATAAGAGTAAAGCATTTACGAATTTTTATAAAGAAGAATTTTTTCTTTATTGAGTTAGCTAAATGGGATCAACATTCATCATTTTCAAGAAATCTACCTTTTATTTTATAGCCCAAAGACAATTGAGAGATTGATTCTACGATATTTGAATTACCTCAATAAGAAAATAAGATCACTGTTATCAATATAACTTAATTTAAAGTAGTTACAAGAAAAAAAGAAAAAATAGCCCACATGGACAAATTAATACCTTAAATTAGTGCAAGATAAATTTCAAATCCTACTAATCAACGATGTTAGGATCAAAGTTTGATTGTTTGGTTCAAATTAAAGTCTTATTCGCGTTCAAGTATTCAACGTTTGACGTCTATTCTCATGTGCGCTTAAAATATATGCGCACGAAATAACAATTAGTGCAATGTTAGTTGGAAGTTGGAACTCAGAAATACCATGTGAATTGAACGCCAAAGGCCATTTTGAAACTTTGCCCTACTGCTGCTTTTTGGTACAACTACTGGTCAAACTTGATAAAAGGCCAAAATGTTGATTAGTTCTGAACCTAAGTAGAAACTTCTCCATCCGATTTACGAATTTTTGACGAGGTCTCACCAACTTATTTCCTTTTCATTTTTTTCCGTATATCAAGCATGAAATGAGAATTTTTTTTTTATTATCTGACTGGTTTGAATCACAAACCACATTCAGAAGGAAACTGATGAGTGATACATTCGAAGCCTTTAGATCACATTGAATACCACGAAATAGAGAGTGATTAAAGAAGCATGCCAAGCCCCAAAACGAAGCGTCACAACTCACAAGCATGTTTACCCCTAAGAATTTGAACCAAATCAAAATTAATTCCATCCATCAAAAGAAACAGGAAAAAGAAAAAAGGAAGGCGGAGCAAAAATTAATTAGGGGTATAGTCAAATTGTTTTTAAAAAGGGTTATAAAATCAAGGAAGACGAGCACCAAATAATGTGAATGGCAAAATTTCACCAAATCAAAGAATAAGGAACAGACAGGACAAACAAATATACAACAAAACCGATCTAACACCTAAGGTAACATTCCTATCAATGAACACGCAGCTTCAGGCTGCAGCATGCATAGTGCTTTAAAAGAATAGAAAGAGTAAAGAGATTCTATTCCACAATTATAAGAAATGTAATGCAAGGAACCGTACCGCTCATACTTAGAGAATCTGCATGATGAGAGGTGAGAATACAAGAGCACGTCAAGAAAAATCAATCATCAAAAGTTCACCAGGAACACTTGGTTTCTTATTATCTGGTGCAGGAGGTTGACTCGTGGTTGAAGTCGATGGAACAATTTCACCTGTTGTGGTTGGTTCTACAGCAGCTGACATTGATATGACCAAGGCCTGATTGTCTGAAGGTTTTTCATTCAATGCTGGTGCAGCAGGAACAACTGATTCAGCTGCAACAGAAGCATCTGAGTTTGATGCTCGGGTTGTACTTGATTCTGCAAAAGCGGCACCAGTTTCTGGAGCAGGTGCAGCACCAGTTTCTGACGCAGGTGCCGCAACAGTTTCTGTCGCAGGTGCCGCAACAATTTCTGTCGCAGGTGCCGCACCAGTTTCTGTCGCAGGTGCCGCACCAGTTTCTGTCGCAGGTGAAGCACCAGAGTCCGCCACAGGTGGATTACTTGATTCCGGTGTAGTTGAAGCCCCATTTTCTGATTTAGGAGGAACACCTGATTCTGATGTTGCAGTTGTATCACTTCCAGCAGGAACAGAAGCAATTGGTGCTGTCGTTTTAGATCCTTCTAAAAGTAGTGGTTTGCCAGGTTGTGGAAGGCCCTGTTTCCCCAAAAGAGGTTTGGCTTGACCGGGATTAGGACCATATAGAGATGCCATACCGGGTGGCAGTATTTCAATTGGTGGCTTCTTTGCAGCATCTGCCAAACTTGTGAGCTTAGGTCCCTCGAGAGAGGCCAGAAATGCAGCTGCTGCATCAGTTTTCGTTGATGGAGTGTGTTCCATCTCCTTCTGCAACGTTTTGTTCCATGCCTGGACCAAGGTTCTCAATGAAGGTCGCCCATGAGCCTGAAAATAATGAGACCATTAATAACAACTACTAAATCAATAGACTGAAATCCAACATTTAGAGAATGAAATTTTACATGTGCATGCAGTACAGCCTCAGCAAGCATCCCAGTTTCCTGCCATGCTTTCTCCATAAGTACATTGTCTCCCAAAAGTGCAGCTGCAAATGCAGCCTCCCGTCCCGCACCAACTGATATCAAATTGTTTACCAAGTTCTGCAAAAGATTTATCAGTTATTCTGAATCCTGACATGCAGCTGATTCGGCCGATCTCAAATTTCACAAAAACCCCATATCATGTTAGTAGAGTCGAGTAAAGGGCAGTGAAATTAAAAGCGCGCCTAAGCGCAAAAGCGAGGCGCACAAACACTTGGCCGCTCCGCATAACCTCAAGCGAGGCGCGTGTGTCAGAAGACCTTTACATTCCTTTTTTTAAAATTATAATAAGTTAGTGGTCACAGTTCCCTAGACCATATTTAAAGGCAAATAGCTTGGGTAATATGGAAAAGTTAATTAAGGGAGCAAATCGGATTTCTCAAAAAATTAAGAAAAGAGAAGATGATGGAATTATAAGAAGACCAAATGAGTTGAAGGACTGCAAGAAAAAGACAATCGAACAACTGCAGCGGGACAAGCCTCTATCACAGGTCTTCTTCTCTTCTCTGTTTCTTTATCTCTTATACTTTTTGTATGCCTCTCTCTTCTACTCATTTTCTTCTTCTTTTACTCATTTGTAATAAGAGATACAGACAAAAGAATTCTCCATTAAAGATGAGTAGTTGACTGAGTTGTCTTTTTCTTGTGATTAAGTTTTTTGGTAAAGTGAATAAATTGGTAAAGTTAGAAAATAAATGGGTTTGGTGCTGAAATTTTACAGTTAGTCCTTTTTGTCTTTGTAGAAAATTTGTAGAATTAAATGGGACACTTGTCCTCGTTTGATAATTGATGTTGTCTAACTTTTATATAACTATCACTATATATGCAACAAAAGCATACAAGGGACCCATGGATGTGTTTCTACAAAAGCAAGGAACACTTAGGCAAACAAATATCAAAGATTCATGTGATAAAGAAGCAAGAGCCATGACAATTCAAAAAGTTGCTTGCTTCTTTTACGATAATGGGATCCCATTCAATGTTGCTCGCTCAAAAAGTTTTAAGGAAGCAGTTGAAGCTATAGGAAGGTATGGTCCAAACTTGAAGCCTCCAAGCTACCACGAATTAAGGGTTTCGTTACTTAGGAAGGAGGTTGAGTTAACCAATGAGATTACAAACAAACATAGAGAAGAATGGTTGAAGTATGGATGTTCCATTATGGCGGATGGATGGTCAGATAGAAAACAAAGAACTTTGATAAATTTTTTGGTGAATTCTCCGCATGGAACAGTGTTTATGGAGTCAATAGATGCTTCCTTATTCGTTAAGACCGGAGAGAAACTATGTGAATTGCTTGACAGATATGTGGAGCGTGTTGGAGAGCATAATGTGATTCAAGTTATAAGTGATAATGATAGCAACTTTGTGTTGGCCGCGGTAAGAATTTATTGCTTTAAATGTTTAAGTTTTATGTTTTACTTTCTATTATCGATTCATTCAAGGTTCTGATTCCTAAATTTTAACATATCTATCAACCTTTTTTCTATAGCTGATTTCTAAATTTTAACATATCTATTTACTTCTTTTTCTATAGGTCAACTCTTACAGAAAAAAAGAAGACGCATATATTGGACGCCATGTGCAGCCCACTGTATAGATCTTATGTTGGAAGACATAGTGAAGATTCCAAACATTAAGAAGGCCCTTCAAAGAGCAATTGCCCTTGTCGGTTTCATTTATGGGCACTCAGGAGTCTTAAATATGATGAGAGATTTCACAAAAAATACAGAGTTGGTGAAATGTGGGATTACTCATTTTGCAACGAGTATTCTGACTTTGCAACGATTGCACTGTCAAAAAACTAATTTGCGAGCAATGTTTACATCTAACAAATGGGTGATGAGTAGATGGTCTAATTTACCAAAGGGAAAAAGTGTAGCTCATACTGTCTTGATGACAACATTCTGGAACCAGGTTGTGTATATTTTGAAAATAATGGGGCCTCTTGTTAAAGTGTTGCGATTAGCTGATAATGAGAAAAAACCTGCAATGGGGTATATTTATGAAGCTATGGATAGAGCTAAGGAGGCTATTGCAAAGGCATTTGACGGGAATATTGCAAAGTATAAAGATATCTTTAAGATTATTGATGAAAGATGGCAATGCCAATTGCATCATCCATTACATGCAGTTGGACATTATCTAAATCCAGAGTACTTCTATCAAAATTCAGCTATTGAAAATTGTAGAGAAGTAACAGATGGGTTGTACGCTTGTATTGAAAAATTGGTTCCAAGCACTGAAGTACAAGACAAGATTATATCTGAGATACCACTGTACACTAAAGCTGAACAACAATTTGGCCTTCCAATTGCAAAAAGATCTAGAACGACAAGATCTCCTGGTAACTGAAAATATTAACCTTTAAATTCTCAATTATTAGTTTATATTTAAAATTTTACTTAATACTTGCATAGTTACATTAACTTAGAAATAACGATGGTCAACATAACACTTTTTACAGTTGAATGGTGGAATTTATATGGTAATTCAGCTCCTCATCTCCAAAAATTAGCCATTAGAATTTTGGGTTTAACGACTAGTGCTGCTGGGTGTGAGCGTAATTGGAGCGTATTTGAGCATGTAAGTACTCGCAATGGTATACTTCTTATTTATTTTCTTTGCTTAGTTAATCAATTACACTATATCACTAATGTTACGATATTCCATGCAACAGATTCATACAAAAAAAAGAAACAGATTGGAGCATCAAAGATTGAATGACCTAGTGTATGTAAAGTATAATCGTGCTTTAAAAGCCCGTTATGACTTGCGGAGTGTTATTGATCCAATCTCATTGGATAACATTGATCATAGTAATGAGTGGCTAGTTGGGAAGATGGGTGTTAATGTGGAAGCAGAAGATGAGTTGGTGTTTGGTGATGATAGCTTGACTTGAGGTGATGTTGCAAGAGCGTCGGGTAGTGAGAACGCTTTGACATACACAAGGCGACAAAAGAGACAGTCAGGAGATATTGCAGCCAATGCCTCAAGCTCCCGAGCTCCACGTATTGAGTTTGTTGACATAGAAGATGAGATTGTTTCTGATGAGTCAGGGGAAGAGGAGATTGGAGGCTATAGTTCTAGTGACACCAATGAGAATCACCCTATTGGGGAAGATTATATGGAGGAATATTATTTTAGTGATTAGAAGTGGAATCTAGAATGAGTTTATCTTTTCTTATTAAGACTTAAGTTGATGATTTGATGAAGTTTTACTTCATTATAAGCAATATATATTTATTATTATGTGCCTATTATGTTCTCTAAATATTAGATATATATATTTAAAAAATTCTTCGTAGTGCGCTTTTTTTCAGTGAAGCTCACGCTTTAAGTGTGCTTTGCGCTTTAAGCTCCAACAGGGCTTTAGCGCTTTTTTGCGCTTTTCGTTTTTGACAACACTGTAAAGGGGGATGAAAAAATATACTAGAAGCAGAAAAAACTGAATGTATCCTTAGAGTTTGACTACTTCCTTTATTCCTTTAGACCCAGAGGCATGGGAAAATAATATAATGTAGAAATGCAAATCAATGGTTAATCTGAAGTTCAAATCAATTTAAATCTGATAACAAAGATAGTCAATTCAGACTTGGGGAAGTTTATTATCAATGGCAAAGGTATAAAGGCAGCCAAGAGCCAGTTAGTAAAATTCTACGTATATGAGGATCTGAAACAAAAGCAGAAAAGAAGCAGGTGACATACTCCAAGTTGTGTCAACAAAACTAGTTGGAAACAAAAGCAGAAACAAAGCAAGTGACATACACTGAGTCGTGTTAACTCCCCATGATTTGCAAGCCGTAAAGCAACACCTCTTAATTCTTGACCTCGTAGAGCTCCCTTTATGGAACCAGCAGCTGCTAGTCTTTTAAGAGCTTCACGAGCAATATCAGCTTGTGCTGTAGCATCTGCAGCATCAATGAGATCCATAAACTCCTTGGCAAATTTAACGACTCCTTGAACAGCTTCAACAACATTTTCCTTCTTCTTTGTCATGTTCATAAGATCGTTCAGATCCAATCCAAGAGTTTCTTGCCCAATGTCTCTGCTGTTGCTCATTATTAGAAGGCACTGAAGTGCTCTTTTCAAATCATTGCTCTGCAGGGCCAGATCAAACTCCAACCTCTTGGATATTCCAGGTAAATGAAGTGCTTCAGTAGCATAACCCATCCCAAGCATAAATTGCGCTAGATCATCATGATGTTCTCGGCCAAGTCGACTGGCCCATTTTACTGCACTAACAGCATCTCCATAAGCTGCCAAACATCGGCAACGGATACCGGGATGGCTGAGGGATATTGCATGAGCGCACATATATCGATCAATTAGCCAAAGAACACCATCTCGAACACCTACAATTAGAAGAGGTCCAACTGGTCGTGTTTGCTCTGCGGGAAAACGAGTGACAGCAACTGCAACCCCACCACCACCAACTGCCACCTCATTAGTTTTACGAGCTTCCATCTCCTTGAGCACACTCGATGCATCACCATCAACTTTTGACTGTCTAGGCAATGACAGAAATGGAGGAATAGAGGGTGCATGCTGAAAAGAAGCCAACCGCACAACTTGTAGCATTGGGGGTCTCAATGCTATCCTCTCTTGTGGATTTGTTTGTTGATTGTCGACTGCTATCAATGCTAATTCTCCATGTTCAGCAACAGCTCTTGCCTGTGCCTCTTTAAGTTTCATTTCCTCTCTTCTTCGTTTTGTTTCTATATCAATAGGCGCAACCCCAGCATCCACAAAAACACACTCAACGGTAGTTGGTGTAGCAACAAATAACTGCCTTCGCTGCCAAACTGCCCCAGTCGCATAAGGAATTGCCACATCCCCCAAGTATCTAAACTGTGGACGCAAGGAACATATGACAATGTGCTGAGGATAAGCAAAAGCACAATACTCAACTGTTTGATCCCACGCGGTCCAATCTGGTTGAGGAAGAAGACCACCCACTGGTTGAAATGTTTCCCAGCTGTATAATTGGAAGTTCTGTGGTGCTGCTTCAGCTGCAGATTTTTGTGAACTGTCTTCCACAGTGCTAAATGAAGACACAGAACTACTTCCAAAGCCTGATAACGGCATAGATTGAATTGTTGAGATTGCTGTAGCAGCAGCGGGGCTAACCCTTCGAGAAGTTCGATAGGCCACACCAAGTAATGCCCCTCCATGCAAGCCAATAACTGGTTCACTTCGGCTTCCCACTGACTTCATTAATACATTTGATGTCCCGTCATCCAGCAATATACGAACTTGAACAGTAGCAGAAGAAGCAGCAGAAGCAGCAGCTGCTGCTGCCTGTGCTGCAGCTGCAGCAGCTTCCTTAGCTTTTCTAGATGAACCTTTTGGAATAATGGGAATTCTAGGAGGGAGTGCAGATTCCAACAAAGCAAACCTATCTCGACAAGTATCCCAAGCCAACAGCCTTGCGCTTCCAGAATCAACGACTGACCAATCGCTGACCTTGTAGATAGAGAAATAAGGAATATCAGGCCATACGATTGCTAGATACCTGCAAAACATTACAGTTCACAAACTGTCCGGTACAACCGAAGAAAAGGCATAATAGAGATAATGGATGAGGCTTTTAACAATGAGGCAATAAGACAAATCATGACAATGTTGAAGATACTAAATGCCGCCTGCTACACTAAGCCTGATATGGGGATTGAGTATCACTAGCGTCTGTGAACCACTTACTTCCCAGAACTGCTGACAGAAAGAACTGAGTATGAATCATGTGGAGCTGGAGTAGTAATATGCTTTTTGGTTTGTTTGACATGGAGTTGTTCAGGTATCTCTCCTCTAAACCTTCCTGTGTCACTCAAAGAGCCATTACTTCCGAGTGCTGGAGGAGTGGTGTTGGATAGCTGAAATTGCAACAGCTTCAATTCTCGTTCAACTACATAGACAGCAGTATGTTCGCGACTTCCTGTTGGTGTTGGCAGTGCTGCTACAGGAGGAAGAGACTTCTGATCAAATTCACACAGAATAATGCCAATATTGGTTCCAGTAGCTACAAGGTGTGGCTGTAAAGGGTGTGCAACCATAGAATAAACCTAAAAGACCAGAGAGAAAACATGAAAAAGATGTAGTCAATTCATCTTCAAAAAGTCAAAAAAGTAGATGCCTCTCAATGTAGAATAAACTATACGATATGATAAAGTGCGTAAACAATCCTCAAAATTATCTAGCAGAATAAACTAGTGGAAATTCTTCTTACAAAAAGGAAACTACTATAAAAATTAGTTTCCCATTGCAATTGCCAGACTTGATACACGAAGGCTTTGCTCGTCTTAAAACACTAAACTCTTAAAGGTTATTCATTTTTCCAGCCATCATAATGTAGATTTAACATTTCAAATAATCAATCTTCCTAAACCTAAGAAGTTGCATAAGGAAAAATAGGTCGAATTTGAAAGACAAGATATACAGCAAGGAGAACAATAAAATAAACAACGTTATTTATCTAAAGTAGTTTCACCTTCAGCTTCTTGTGAGAGGCAAGTAATTGTGGAGGAACTAGTGCAGAAAGTTCACACAATGGCCTTGTAAGAGCAGAATAGGTAGGATGCTCGATTGCCCTGCAAAGTTGCAACAGAATATCATGTTCTGTCCGAAGAGGGAAAACTTTAAGCAGTGTTAATAATGTTCCAATCAAGGGAGGCGTGTTAAGTAAGCCTACCATATATGGGAATCTTTGACACAAGTCAAGATATCGAGGTTGGGAGCCCGTGGATGGCACCACGACGCTACACTGTGACAAGCTAGTTTTGGAACAGGTTTTATTCGACGCAGTTCCTACAATTGGGTTGAAATTATTATTATCAGAATATATCCCCACATAGTAAAGCTACAAATCAAAGAGATCTTGCACAATACCTTAAAGGAGACAGTGTCCCAGATTGCTAATGTTTTATCAGCACCAATAGTAATGAGCTGTGGTGCATTACCAATCACTCTAGAGAGCTCTATAGCAACAACCCCACCATCATGAGCCTATAAAATACAACATTGGAAGGTGAAGAAAAGCTTCAAGGATTTGATAGAAGCAGATAAGGACTTGCAGTTCTATCAAATTTCATCTATCAGTGATTTTCCAGATGCATTCCATGGGCTTAATCGTTCTCATTTTTGCTTTTAGCAACGGCAAATGAAAATCTTACTAGTGTGAAATAAAGTTGTAATAGAAATTTAAAAGGAGATAAAACTGAAGGAATAAGAAGATACTTTTAAGCTGAGCTTAGGAACAAGCTCTCTCGAATCAAGAGCGTTGTCTGCACTCCAAAGTACAAGCAACCCATCACTACCACCAGAAACTAAAAGAGACTGCATACACATGATAGCAAAGAAAATGGCAATGAGATATCAAACAGAAAAAATATTAAAAGTATAACAGTTTCTGCCAGGTGAACCTAGTCAATTTTTTTATGTAAATTATATAAGAACACAGAATTGTCACTTTCAGCAGTTCTGTTTAAAGTAAAAAATCTCCGAATAAAATGTCCATGTTCTTCATTACAACAATTCATTTTCTTTTACGGAACTTCAATTTCTTTTTCTCAGTTTACATATTGAGAGGGAAAGACAAGAGACATTCAGATGGGGAATGGATGGACAACAAGCATATATACTTCTGTAATCCAGTTTCATTTAATAATGTATAACTACAAAGTGAACTCGGTACACAACCACGCAAGCGAAGAACCTCAGATAGATGTTTCCCTTTTTCCCCTTACTTCTCTCTAACAGAGAAACCGACATTGTCCTAACAAATTATATGCTTCATTTAAGATTTTTCTATCCGACAGTAAATGAATTGCTGAGGCAAGAAATACTTCAGAAGAACCTAAGTTCACCTTCTATTGAATTGTGTGAACCACCACATCTAAAGTTTAAGTTGTTCCTTATCAAAAAAAAAAGTTTAAGCTGTTAGAGAGAGGACACCATTTTTTAAGTTGAAGTACAGCTACATTGTAGGTTGAAAATCCTCTTTAAGCTCTCTGTGTTTCATCATACAAACTGGAAAACATACTTTTCACAATCAAGATCTATTATTATTATTTTCTGAGGCTCTAACAAGCCTTCAAAATCTAAAAGAGAAGTGATTCACAATCTTTACTGGCTGATTCCTCTGCACACAGAAGATCAAACAAATTGCAGGTTTAACTTATACGAAAGCTGCAAAGATGCACCATATCTTGGCATAATATGGTACCATCTCTTTCTCGAAAAACACATCTCACCTCCTTCAAGAAGAGAGAAGAGGAAAATGTCATGCACATCAAAAAAGGAAACCAGATTAACCAAAATTTGCTGCTTCTAGGCAGAAGCACTAACCGCTTGGCCATAGATAATATTTCAAATATTTGAAGTAAGTGTTTGTTTTTTTACAATCTGGTCCATTATTTCAACTTCAAAGTTGAAATAGAGAATTTTAAGTTTGAAAAACACGTTCGACAGTATTTCAAGTTTCAACTCCCAAACTTCAACTTTTTTTCAACTTCAAATTCAAATACTCTTTTTTTTCAAACTTTAACCAAGTCATGTTCATCGCCTTAGCCAAGAATAAATCGAGGAGAGATTTTTCAAACACAGTCTATCTCTAGAATTATATATGGAGATACTAGGTTCTGGATCAAAATTTCAAGTCCACTACATAGTGTAAGGTGATAAAAGGGATCTAAGAATCCACTGGAAGCATAACAAGTACCTCGCCTGAAGCAGCCATGAAATTCATCAAACAAGAAATTGCTCCCTTATGACCTCCTGTGTATCTTCGTGCAAGCTGCAGAAGAAGTCTTATTCATCTACTCATTTTGACAATGAATGGAACAATATCAGAAAGACTTGAGAAACCATATATCCTAAAATGAGACCTTCCATGTTATCATTGAAAGAACTCTAATTACACCATCTGACCCTCCAAAAGCCACAAGAGGGCCATCAGCAGCAGTTGTTTTAGAGAGGAACACCATACTGCAAGTGATTCAAAAGAACAAGCAAATTAAGATAATCAGACATGATCTTTCAACTTTCCCTGACCCAGAAAACAACTTTTGTAAGCAAGAAGACCAAACACCAGTATGAAAAAGAAGTATCCATTTTAGCTCAAACCAAAAACCAATAAACTCTATCATTTATATAATTAGTCATCCTTTTTTAGCAATCTTGGCTCCTTAGCAATTCTAACATCTGGTCTGCCATTCAACTGGTGGGAATTCTACCTTTTTCAACCAATACAATGAACCCTTGACAACCAGCCACATATTATCAAATTTGAAGTCATTCTCGATTTATCCCACTCCGCATTTCAACAAAATTGGGCAATGATCTGAAATGGTTCTGGGAAGAACTCTCTGTTTCATGTACTTGAATGTTTCGTCCCAGTCATCGTTATTGACTCAATTCTTGAAGCTCTATTGCCAGAATTGTCTCTAAACCAAGTAAATTGGTCCCATGAAGAGGCAAATCAACTAAAGACAGGTCTGGTGTCATCTCCACAAACTCTTTTATGAATTTGGTAAATTTAACATTAAAAAATCTCTACCAATCACCTATGAACAATCCCAAAGCCCTTTTTACGCAGACGGCTCTTCCTATAGAATTTTCCGTCTTTCCTTGTACCAAGTCAATACACCCTATTAAAACCCAGTTTACATCATGTTCACCCCCCTCTGGTTGCACTGTGATTGTGTGATAAGTCATTGATATATGGTTTAGTTATCTCCATTGTCATCTCGAAAGGTTCTTTCCAACTCACGATTTTGTAATCTCATTTAGCCTAAACAAAACGAAGTGTTGAAGACATATCTGCCTAATTCAACTTAGATCTTGTTAAACATAGTAATTTTTCTCACTTTCGGTTTCCCAACTGTTGTTGAGACTTTTCCTCACTTCAATGTATAAAGTCTAGTGGAGAGGAACGAAAAGTGGCATCTCTAGCTGGTTGGCATTTTGGGGGTTTATTTAACTCAAGACAATTTAACAAAAAGAGGTATAGCAATCTGAAACAGGTGCTACTTATGCTTGACAAAGAATGAGAACATAGATCATCTGTTTTTGCATTGTCCTGTAACAAAGAACATGTGAGACACGTTTTTCTGCATTTTGGGAGTACACTGGTTACTACCAGTGAGGCTGAAGGAAGCATTTATTAGCTGGGGAAAATTGGGAAATCCATCAGAAATACATAGCAAGTGGTTCCATCTTGTTGCATTGGAGCATTTGGAAGGAGAGGAACCTGAGGTGTTTTGATGGAGTCTCAACTCCAATTCATGTAACGATGACAAGATGCTTATTGAATCCTTTTGCTTGGTGTAACCATTGTAATGTAAATAATGCTCTAATGTTTTTGGATTTTGTAAGCCACTTGAATATTAGATAGGAGTGAAAGGAGTGTACAGGATCCCCCTGTTTTTGTATTGCTTTTGCATCGTCTGGATGCTGGTCCCAAAAATCTACTTTTTCCAGATTACAAAAGGAGTCTACTGGAGAGAAGGAATGAAGAGTGGTTGTTGTAATGAGTAAAAGCAGTCAGAAATAGCAAGCACACTTAGTGAAGTGTTGATTAAGTGGGACAAACATGAGATGCTCTAACTTGGGTGGTAGTTGGCAACGCTGATTCTATCAAATAGTGGCATAGAAAACTTAATTTCCTAGGGAAATGGTAGTCTTAAAAAATAGTGCAGCAAGATAGTTTAGCTTTTAGGTAGATTCAAAAAGATTTAATTCGTTAAGAACAAAAATAGTCCAAAAAACTAGATAACACAAAAAAGATATTGACGGATTTAAGACTTGCCATAGAAGTGATTTGTTGTCAAGCTCCTGCTTTGGTACATCGCGGCCACGCATTGTCACCAAGTCTAAGAAGATAGCTTTGTTCTCACAACAAATAACAAGAAAATGGCGCCCTTTGGTTGATGCAGCAGGAGAAGTAAAAGTTGAAGTGACATGACCAGCAGCTGCTGGGGACTCGGCAGCAGAAGACTGATTACGCCAGAGTTGCCAAAAGCGTACATCATCATCGTAAAAGCTAACCTGCTTTACACTTGAGCCATGCACCAGAGTGGCATACTAAGATTCAACAAAGACACTAAAGAAACTGTAAAAATATGGAAGTCCAAGGTGAGGATCAATTACCTCCCACCTCGTATGGCTTCTGTAGGTTTCCCTCTAGGCTCTGCATACAACATTAACATCAATCTAAATCCCGCCTAAATGTCAATTTAAGATGATACATATACCCGACTCCCAGTAGTCTGCGACTGAGGCATAGTAATAGATGTAGCTAATGTTACTGAAATGCCAATTTAACAATAATTAACATAAATTAATAAGCACGCAGACCTACCTGATTCACCCTCGGCAAGCTTCTCCAGTTTAGCACCAACCAAACGCCGCTCATCAACACCACCAGGTTTCAGTTCATAAATAATCTAGCAACACAATTTGCTATTATTTGTTAATCCAACAAACAGAAAGCATAATACCGAAAACTTTTCACGAGAAGACAAACCTGGCGGTGCTCCCAATTCCAAACGGAGACGTGATCGGATGCATCAGCGGTGACGAGCCAAGGATGCGTCGGATGCATATGAATCTTCACGATCTTGTCATTAGTCGGACGAAATGCCCTTAGGCGCAGCATTTTTATCAATACTTTATGAAAATGCAAGCAGCTAAGAAATGGATCTGATTATAAATACATGTATTTTGTGCTTTTTAGTGCTACAAGGAACTGAATCACGCTTTCTCTCTAAGTGTCTGTCTTCCCAATTTCAGATGATAATGAAGGATCTTTTCCGGCGGGTGCTGGTGGTTGTTGGAGTGTTTGGCCGGTTCAGTGAAAATGGTTAACTATGGGTTTAGAAAGGGCGGATTAAAAGGCGCCTTGGACCGGCGAGCGAGAAAGGAGATGAAGATGGACAGCGAATGTCATTTTTGAAAAAGAAAAATCAACCGTTTAACTTTGCTCTCCGTAAATTTTTTGCAAAAATAAATAAATAATAATCGGATTGTTATGAAAATAATTATATTGTGGATGTCCATTTATTACTCCATTATAAATAATTTTTCTGAAGAAGATTATTCATTTAGTACTCTGTTGAAATTTATCTACAAGCAGCTGATGCAGGCAGGTTGCAAGTAGCTCAATAAAATGATTTGCAGCAGTTTCTTATTAAACAGACAGGTTGCAATCAGCTCATGCAGATAGCTTACAAGCAGCTAAAAAAAGTCTTGCAGCTGCTTCCTGAAAAGCCTCGCAGTTGTTTCCTTTCTTCTATAAATAAAGGAGTTTTCAGTTCATTATGTACATAAGTTTGAAGTTTGAATAATATATCAATCTCTCTCTATACTTGTTTTCGGTTTATTTACTTTACAGTTTTTATTTTATAACACGTTATCAGCACGAGACTCTGCCATCTCGAGCAAATACTTTGAAAGTATCACAGCTACGAACTTTCTTTTTCTAAATAATGTCAAATCTTTCTAAACTTGAATTTGTAGCCCTAGATATATCGGGCAAAAGCTACATGTCTTGGGTGCTTGATGCCGAAATTCATCTTGATGCGATGGGTCTGACAGACACCATCAAGGACAAAAATCAGGCATCAAACCAAGACCGTGCCAAAGCAATGATATTCCTACGCCATCACCTTGATGAGGGCCTGAAAATGGAATATCTTACTATTAAAGATCCAGTCATACTGTGAGTAATTTGAAAGATAGATATGACCACCTGAAGATGGTCATTCTTCCACAGGCACGTTATGATTGGATTCATCTAAGGCTACAAGATTTTAAATCTATCAGTGAGTATAATTCTGCTATGTT
>AWOL01S0032453.1:2904-13245 GCA_000715115.1 Nicotiana otophora
CCCCTTCTCAACCATTCGTTGAGCCTTAAAATGTGAAATTACCCTACTAGGAACATAATCCAGGGATCCTGTTCACTCCAACCTCAGCACCCCCGACATCGCCAATGTCACTTTCTTAGCATGACAATCAAGGATAGAGAGATATGGCGAAAACCAATCCATGCCAAAAATCACATCAAAATCAACCATGCTAAGTAATAAAAGATCAACTCTAACTTCATATCCCCTAATAATCATCAAACAAGATCGATATACACCGTCCACAACAATAGAATCACCCACCAACATAGATACATGAGCAAACATAGTTAAAGAATCAAGAGGCATATCCAGATAACGAGCAAAGTACAATGACATATATTAATAAGTGGAACCTGGATCAAATAATACTGAAGCATCCCTGCGGCGCACTAAAACAATACCTGTGATCACAGCATCAGAAGAAACTACCTATGGTCTGGTAGGAAATACATAGAAACTATCCTTAACACCACCTGAGTTACCTCCCCCTCTAGGGAGAACTCGTCCAACACAACCTCTGCCACGAGCTGGCTGGGCGGGTGGTGTAGCAAATGGTGCAAGATTCATAGTCTAGCCTCCCTACTGCATTATACCTATGTATTAACGGGGGTAATATTTTCTCACATGTCCCAACTCTCCACAATCATTGAAACCGCGAACTGGTAATGATTGTGGGGCCTGAATCGAACCCCGGGAACTAGATAACCACTAGAAGAATCCAGTACTAGTGAACCCTGAACTAATGGAGCATGGTACGAGCTTTGAGCAGGAAGGGAACTAAAGGACGATTGAGCTGGATGAGTGTTGTATGAACCGTGGCTAGCTGATGAAACACGGGGAACCTGACGAGCCATTTAAGTGGGCCTAAAAGGACGACCTCTGCTATGATGTGAATGACCTTCAGACAAGGTACCCCTAAAACCACCAAAACCACGGGGCTCATGCATTTCCCCTCATCGTGCTCAAGCCTGTGAATCTTTGCCAAATGCCTAACAATCTTGCCTACCTGGTCAAACCGAGCATCAGTCTCAGACACCCGAGCCAAACTGTAACGTAGATAATAGTTGAGGCCCTCTCTCTCTCATTGGGAACAAACCATATTGCGTGACAAGCCAGATCCCTAAATCTCATCTCGTACTAAGTCACAGTCATATCCCCCTAGCGTAGCTGCTCAAAATCACTAAGCAACCCCTCCCTACGAGTATGTGGGAAAAACGTCTTTAAAAAGATAACTGAGAACTCATGCCACGTAAGTGGAGCTGCACCAACGGGCCTTCTCAACTCATAAGACTTCCACCATCTGTAGGCTGCCTCTGTCAAGTCAATAGTGGTAAATGCAAGTCCACTAGTCTCCAAAATACCCGCTGTGCAAAAAATGCACTAACACCAATCTAGAAAATCCTAAGCATCCTCTGACTCTCCTCGGCTAAATCTGGCACTTTAAGCCACCCAAGCCACTCAAACCTCTTCGGCTCCACATAGATCAAAGGTAGACCAACCTCGGCCCGAGCAGTAGCAACCTGCTAAACAAGTAACACTCCCGGCGTCTGGGCACCTCACCCAGCCTGCGAGGTAGTTGGTGAAACTGGAATAAATACCGCTTGAGCGAGGTTCCTGCACACAGTAAGAATTTGGGCTAAGGCCTGCTGAAGGCCAAGAATAACGATTGGTAACGCCAGTGCCTGAGCTAGTCCCACTAGCTCAACAGTATCTGAAACCTGATCAACATGTGTTGCCCTAGCTATAGTACGAGCTACACCTCGGCCCTACCATGACCCGACCTCTCGCAAATCTAACTGGTTGTACTAGTGCCCGTTTGCCAAAACCGGTTGCATGTGTCGTTATCATCTGTGAGATAATAGAAGAGTAGAGGTTTAGACTTCGAAATTAACAAATATACACGATAAGAATGCAAGAAAATGAAATTTCCTAATTGTTTTATAGCCTCTCGAAGATAGATACAGATGTCTCCGTACCAATCCGCAAGACTCAGCTAAACTTGCTCATAACTCGTGAGACCTAAGCAACCCAGTGCTCTGATACCAACTTGTCTCGACCCCACTCCCACCGGAGCCACTACGGGCCTACCACTATTTGCTATGCAAACAAATAGTCACACAATAAGAATGAGTTTAAATAAACACAATTTAATAAACTCAATAGCTGAAATAATTGATGAAAACAACAACAATACGTCTACAACCATCCCAATGATCTGGTGTCGGCGAGTATATGAGCACTAGTGAGCATCAAAATACAAGGCCAAATTCTCAATACAACTATCTAAATAGAAGAACAACAATAGTAGAAATAATGAAAGAGAACTTTAAGGTTTGCGGACGGCATAACATCTACCTCATAGTCTCCGAAAAGCCGGTAGTAACAGAACTATCACGACCCCGATTTCCCACCTTAGGATGTCGTGATGCCACCTATTCTCTAAGACTAGGTAAGCCAACAATACAAAGAGACTTAACAAGATTTGCAATTTAGATATCAAATTAAAATATTAATCTATCATAATAAAATTCAAACAGTACAACTGTCAAAATTTCCCATAACCTAATGAAACCGAGTTATAAGCTCTACAGAGAGTGCTCTAATAATCTCTAAATACATTAATTTTTTGAACACGAGATAAAAAGTAATGCAACTAATAGCAGAAGGTGACCCTGAGGCCTGCGAGCAACAAGAAGGTGTGCCTCGAAGTCTCCAAAATAGCTGGTTTGTCACTGGCATCGGGCAAGGGCGAATGTACCTAGATATGCACAAAAATGTGTAGAAACGTACCATGAGTACACCACAATGGTAACTTGTAAGTATCAAGAGTAACCTGTGATAATCACAAATCACGGTTCCCAAATCACGAACCATAATCACATGGCATCTCGTGCCTACTTTGTCAATCACAACTGCACGGACAACTCACGCACTTCATAGACAACACATGCCAATACAATTAATAATAACCTCATAGATGCACGGACAACTCACGTGCCAACTGTAACAATATCTTATATCTACACGGACAACTCATGTGCCCACAGTCCAGTCCTCATATAGAAAGAAGATATACAAGAATACACGTACATGATCAATGAATAGAGACAAGTACGATCAGATACAACGAATAGCACATTGGAAACAACACAACAAAAGCCCTTAATATGCATGATTCACACAAGATAGACACACTACCATGCAAATATTATCAATGACAATTCCCCTAGGCCATCACAAGTCATCCATGACATAGCCCCCCTTCTTTCGCCACACACACATAATAATTATCCCACTCTATCTCACCATATGTGCAAACCTAACATATATAGCCCACCATGTTATGTCGCATGTGCAAATATCACTAATAACAATAGCACGGACAACTTACGTGCAAACACCCCGACAAATTCTCTGAACAATCCCACATGTACCAAAAAACATAACAACATAATATAACAGCTCTCACCGCATGTGCCCATATGCCACAACATTCCCTTAACAAAACTCCCAATACCACAACCACACATAACCCACGACTCAATAACACTGAGTAAAACAACTACAACAATAATAACACTAGAGTAAAATAAGTAAGTCAACACAAGAATTACAAAAAGACAAATAAAGTGAAGAATAATCTCAACAATGAAAGACATAACAAGTAATAATTTCTTCAAATAAGAATAACAGAATAATGAGAGAGATAACATGTAACAACGACTCCAAATAATAATAAATCAACAATGGTTGAGATACCATGTAACAATGGTGTCAAATAAGAATAAATCAACAATGGAAGAGATAACATGTAACAATGACTTCAAATAAGAATAACATAACAATGAGAGAGATAACGTGTAAATAAGAGAGGTAACAACTTCGTTTAAAGAATATAAGAGTATATTTGGCAATAAAATATAGAACATGAACTAACAACTTCAGGTAAAGCATGTAAGGGTAAATTTAAAAATGGAGGATATAATATGATAGGTCAACTTCAATTAAATGAACATATGAAACCTAAGGGTATAAACCGGTAAATGTTTCACATATAAGGCCGTATACAAACTCGTCACCTCGTGTACAAGTCTTCCACGTAATTATAATAGTTTAATCAACCAACCACTATGGTGTAGTTTCCCCCACACAAAATTAGGCAAGATACTTACCTCGAACAAGGTAAATCAGTCCACTAAAGATCCCTTCCCGTGTGAATCATCTTGCAGGAGACTCGAATGTAGCAAAAAAATAACTTAATATCATAAATAAAAACCATGAAAAACAATTTCGGATAATAAAGATTCAATTGTTAAGGAAATCAAAAAGTCAACTCGAAAGGTCAACCCTGTGCTCGCACCTCAGAACACAACCAAACTTACAAATTTTGAGAATCCCATTCCGATCCGAGTCCGACCATACAAAAATTATTCAATTCCAACCTCGTATCGACCTTCAAATTCTCAATTTATTATTTAGGAAAGCATTTACAAAACCCTCCAATTTCTCCAACACAAATCACTAATTAAATGATAAAAACAATGATATAATCATGAATAACTGGAAAATCCAAGTCGAAACCATGAAAATCCCTTCCAAAATCACCCAAAATCGAGCTTTGTGACTCAAACTATGTTAAAATGAACCAAACCCTCGAAATAGAGTACTATATAATCTGCCAGGTTATTGCCATGACCCAGACTAGGACCGCGGCTGATAACCAATACTAATTGTCGATCATCACTAAACTTGATGATAATCTACTAATCATGAATATAAATATATAAACTGAACAAGCATAAGCATTGATGATAAGAAATGTTCAATATGGAAAGTTGACAAGCCTAACACATGCTAACATATATAAATATACTAACTACACGGGTGCATATCTACAATCCTTTAGGAGTGTTGAAATGAAAGATTACTGTATGGAACAGGGCCCCGTCATACCCAAACTATCTGACTGCACACATACTAAAACATAAGTAACTCCGGGAGTAAGCGGAGTGACTCCAAAAGTTGGTGGATTGGCTACTGATGTGGCTCAAATGCTGATCTATTGGTACATGCGCAACATGAAACGCAGCGCCCTGAAAGGGATATGAGTACGATATGTACAAAATATGTAGGGTAGAACGCATATGTAAAGCCTACTAAAGTATTATTGTAAGCTAGAAATCTCAATAAAAGCTGAAAGCTAAACAATAGTCTATTTAGCAACTGGTCTGGAATTGAACTGAAGGTGCTAACCAGTACTGAAAATGAACTACTATCTGCATAGGTACATGTCAGGTGAATTGGACAATGTCCCCCAAATAAGGTTACTGTAAAATTGAACTAGTATTATGGGCCATACCCCCTTGCAGTAGATAAATATATAATCAATAGGCCCAACTGGTATTATGGGCTATACCCCAAGCATATAATCAATATGTCTCATTGGCATTACGGGCTATCTCCCCCTAGCATTTAATTTATAGGTCTCGATGGTGTTATGGGCTATATCCCCCCAGCATAACCAATGTAAGCATGTATGAGACATAACACATGTGGAAATATCGTATGCACTCAAGAGATAGTTATGGAATCCATAAACAGAATCACAAATGTAATCTGACGCTCGTCATCCATAAGATGGACGGAGGAGCCTATCCCCATTCTAGGGAGAAACTGAGTATGTACATGAGATACAAATATTAATTAACTCAGTAGGAACCCTCAATAATTAATTTAGAACAAAGGAACTCAAGATTTTTCCATCTCTTCAAATTTCAAAAACTTTAGGCAGAGTTTCCCCTAAAACTTGATGATCCCCACAAACAGCAGAGAGCACCACAATAAAGACGGGAATAAATACCTGGCCAAGATGATACCATCATACAAACTCTCTAGATATGTAAAATCATTAAAATAATGCCAAATATCAATAATTAAGCTTACGTAATCTTAATTGAATCTATTAGGATAATATGGGTTTAGGTATACATAAAACATCAAAGGAAGGGACCAAACGAATGTCCAGATGGCATAGGCCAAATGGGCGATTTTCCCTTTTGTTGTTGTTATGTTTTGAAGTTCCAGCTTAAACTATTTCCTTCCATAATTGACATATGGAATCAAATTACATACAGTGATACAATACATGCTGGTATTTCCCTTGAACAGCCCTAAAAGATCAAAAAAAGGCTAGAACATAGCTAAACCAGATCATGCCGAAAACTAAATGAAAACCCTACATACCTCTTGTGTTCTTGCTTCCAAACCTTGTTCCCTTTGATTCACACCATTAATTATGCTTGTATAACTAAACTACAGTGGTGAATATATTCCCTAACAATGAAGTTCTTACCAAAACATGAGTTATAACGAGAAATGGGGATGAAAAAGTATTGCCTATGTCGTAAGGATCGCGTTGATGTGTTCACATCTTGATTTTGAATTTCTGATGATGGAATTTCTTGAAAACGTTAAGGATACTTTTAGGATATCTATCGAGACTTTTTAGGTCTGATTTGGGTCGATATGAGCATCAGAGACGAAGGCTACAACTTTATATATCAATATTAACTTCAACCGACCTTGTGGGTCCCAAATGGAGTTGCTTACGTAGTCTCGCGAAAATACGAATAACACTCCACTCCTAAGTTGTATCGACGAACAGGTTAATGCGTTGAAAACTAGAGTTGTAGATATTCAAATTGGTGTGTAGATCACTGTCACTCCTGACCTCAAGAAGCACGACCGGCGCTTAACCAAGATACCCTGGTTAAGAAGACATGAGAGATGCCTTCTACCCAACCTTGCCCATTAACAATATAAGAATCAGTACAAGTGATAGACAAAAGAAGAGTCAAGTGTCCTATATTATTTTTCCATTACTCAAAGGATATTCATTTACAATTTCCATAATATTACAAGTTTATATATATGATGAAAAACATGTTTGCAAAAATACCAACACTTCTAGTTCAATTCCCAACATCAAACACAACCCACACTATATCTACGGAGCCTCTAAGTACAATAGAAGAGTAGAATGGAAGTGCCAACGACATGACCCCGGCTATACCTCAAAGCAAAAAATACAACGTCAAATGACATAAAGCACTTAACAGAGTAGGGCTCACCAAAATCTGCTGAGTAGAGATTAACTGCTAATGAGGATCAAGACCGCCCGCTGATGAACTACCTGCATCCATTGAAGATGCAACGCCCCAGGCAAAAGGTAAGTTAGTACATATAGAATAGTACTAGTATGTAAAGCTTAATATCCTCTTACAAAATAGAATGCCAATGAAATAAGGGGAAACACCATGGAAGCAACAAATAACAATCAATGATATCCAAATGCCAAGTTAAAACATAACAATTTTCATAATGCGAATATAATATATATTTTTGGTTGGGAGAACATTAGCACCGATATACCACCGTGTTTTTAGTACAGAGTCCGATCACGCCAGATCAGCTATGCCAGCTCCCCACGGACAATGTGGTTTGATATGTGATAGGAAAAAGGTTATTACCAAGAGTAGTACCACCATGTGTGCAACATGGCGTCCGATCTCAACCCGATCGGCTAGGCCGCCTTCCTACATATGCCGTGTGGGTTGAATTTCCAATTCACATCTAATATCAATCTCATGTAGTTTTCGGTGTGAGCCTTATCACCCACCCTTCCTCGGTTTGCGAATGATACTCCCAAAAATATATTTTTTTGTTTATTCACACAAGGTAACATAAATACAAATGTATTCACCTCATCATCTTTCATATTATATAAATCTTCAATAGTATTTTCAACCACTCACAACAACAATATTTCCTTGGATCTTTTGGCCATTCACAAGTTTCTTTATTCATGGCACGATGGCCGTATTTCAAGTTCCACACTTCCATTTCTTTCCTCTCACGTATCATCATCATAAATATCAACATATATAATATTTTGGAAATCACAACTTTAAGTTCATTAGAAATGAAGACTTTAAACACAAGAGATTTCTTTCCATGAAATAGAGTAAAATGATTGGCAATCGAAGCGCAAGTTAAAATCATAGACGAGTAACACACCATTTATTCTTGAAATACTTTTCCCAAAAAGGGCAATACACAATTTCAACTCACTTCTTTCATTTTCAAGCATCTTTATAGATTATAAACAATATGAGTTTTTGAAATCAAGGTCTTAAGTATATATATGAGCAATAGGAGTTTTGGACGCATGGAGTATTCTTTCCAAGTTAAGCATAATGGACATTCATTTGAAACACTACTAAAAGTAATAACATTTTAATACACATTTCATACTTTGAACACGTTGCCAAAGGATAACATAATATGATAAGAGCATCCAGAACACATTTTGAACATACATATATATAATTATATTTCGACACAAGTTTCATTCGAAATAGTCGAATTTATTATGAACTTGAGCCAACCATACTTGAAACTTGCCGAACAATCATGGAATTCAATTCTAAGAGAGTAGTTTAGCCAACATACTTGCAATTCGCCACTTAATAGTACTACGATGGTCCACCACACTAAACTACTTCAATCTACAACAATGTGACACTTTTGTACCAATATTAGTAAGTTTTCTATACTCTAAGTCATTTAGACTTTTTATCAAACATCTAACGTGCATATCTTTCTACAACCAACACACCCCAAATTACGCACTTATGGCTTCCAATCACCTTCCCATAAGTCCTAACATATATTTCATAAATAAATAATCACCATAGAGTAGATAAAGATGGTAGATATAACTCTCGCAGTGAGACTCTTGAAAATTCTAACTTGTAGTTTTGTTGACTAATTTGGGGATTTAAATGGAAATCTATGGATCTTCAAGATTAATCCTAGTTAATATAAGTGTTTAGGAATAGTAATCAACTCTAAATTACTCCAAAACATTACCTTTGTTCATGGGAGGGAAGTATAGGACGGCTTCCCCTTGATATGCAAGCCCTAGCTCAAAGAAATGACTTAGCCCCTTTCTCTACCTGGCATTGTGTCATGCCATGTTCTAGGCGTAACATGGCACTCGATGCCTGACAGCATGTGACCGAGCAAACCAACTGTATGGCTGGATCAACTGTAAGCTAGAAATAAATATACAGCATGATGATCTACTAAAGAGTCTGACTGAAATATCATAGATGCAGAAAACATTGAAAAGTCTGCAAGTGTTAAAGAGTAGCCGACAAGGCTAACACATAAAAGTCTACTAACATCTGACTTATTGAACTATAGTCTACGAAGCCTCTAAGAATACCGTAATGCTAACTGTTTACCGGGACAAGGTCCCTGGCATACCTTACTACTGAAATACTATAAAGACTGAAGACTAAAAAAAAGGGATAATGCCTTGAAAGACTTAGCACACCAATAGCTGATACGAGATGCCCTAGCAAGCAGAATCGTCAACCTGTAAATCGTTACCTGCATTGCGAGATGAAGACCCCGGGCAAAAAGGGACGTGAGTACATTTGAATTGCATTGGTATGTAAAACAACTTAAAGAAAGAACTGTAAATACTAAAAGGGAAACTGAGCTGATAACTAAGAACTGATAACAAAATACTGAAATGACCGTTAACTAATAACTGAAACCATAACTGCTAAAAAAGAAACTGAAATAATAACAGATAACTGATAACAGAATTGAACAAATGAAGTAAGGATATGAATACTCCCTCTTCTGAATGATGAACCACATGTTTATCTGAATATTAAACTGCGACCTCAGGCCCAATATATATGTGCACAAGCTGCGGCCTCGGGCCCAAGTATAGGTATACATAAAGGCGGCCTAATGCAAAAAAATACATAAAGCATAAACTGCGGTCTCAGGCCCGAAGATGCATAAACCGCGGCCTCATGCCCAAATATAGGTGTTCAACATTCAGGAATTTAGAATTAGTAACTAAGAATCATATTGCAACATATGATACTAAATTACTGGACTATACTGAGTTACATGATACTGGAATGCTGAATAGAACGAGACTGAGACGTGTATTCATAATAAATTGATTTGTCATAACTGAAGCTCATAGGATATTGAACGATTATGAAACTATGCCATCTAGAGAATAAAGTATTGCGATGTTCGTCGCCTCTTTCAATGATAATCTACGTCAATATATATATATATATCAAGAGGAACCAATATTAGCACTAATGCTCCTATTTTAGTAACTTGGGAATTTTATCAAAACACCTTATGGGTGTAAAGCCTCATCGCCCTTAGTAATTAGTCTTTTCTTCACCAAGTTCTTATTCTACTACTTCTAGGTGATTCTAC